>RCUC01118486.1:0-21883 GCA_003697995.1 Taxidea taxus jeffersonii
CTAGGGACCCTGTGGTGATGTTTTCATGGATATACACTTACCTCCAAAACTTGTCAGGTTGTATATGCTGAATATATCCAGATTTTTGTATATCATCCATACCTCAATAGAGAGGTTAACAAAGCAATTACGAATTTAAAAAATCTTTAAATTAAAAAAATTCAGAACTTAGGTGATTGAATAAGGGAAGTTTGAAGAGATATAATAAAATCCAAGGACAGAATCAGAAATTAAAGAAGAAAGTTGTGGAATAAATATCAAATTAAAAGGAGCATAAGAGGGACGTCTGGGTGGCTCAGTGGGTTAAGCCACTGCCTTCAGCTCAGGTCATGATACCAGGGTTCTGGGATGGAGTCCCGAATTGGGCTCTCTGCTCGGCGGGGGGCCTGCTTCTCCCTCCTCTCTCTGCCTACTTGCGTGATCTCTGTCAAATAAATAAATAAAATCTTTTTTAAAAAAGGAGCATAAGAGAGAATAAACACAACGATATTGCCTTAAGAAAAAGTGAAAATAGGAAGAATATTTTTAAGTCAAGGAGAGATGATAGAGACAGAAAATTAGTGAGGAAAAAAGGACCAATATATGTATAATAAGTGTTCCTAGAAAAGAAAAACCAAAGCAGTAGAATAACATAAATACTAAAAAGTATGATTCACAACAATGTTCCTGTCATGAAAGCATCCTAAAAATATATACTGAAATGCACATTATGTATCTTGGAAAACTGACCCAAAATAGCCAATACCAACACACAATCTCAAAAATTTTTGAACTTCCAAGAAAAAGAAAAAAAATTGGGGGCACTTGTACAAAAAAATTTTCATTTATTAAAGAAATAAAATCATATTGTCAGCCTGCTTTATACCAGATGTCAAAGGAGAAAGAAATTTAAGATACTCAAGAAAATATGAGCTAAGATTCTCTGTCCCCACAAAATGACCTTTAATTCTAAAGGCTCTGCACAACCATTAGGAACATTCAAAAATTCAGGACATATTGTTCCTTGTGTCTTTACTAAGGGATTTCCTAGTGAACAAGCTGCAAGAACTGAAATTATTGAAGAGACACCAACCAAAGGACTGGTGAGTTTTCAAATGCCATGTAATTGCAGACTACTAAAGAAAAGGAGTTTTTCAAAACCAACATAAAAAAGGCAGATGATTTTCAAATAAGTAACAGTTAGACTAACTGTTACATTTTCATTAGCACCAGTGGATTCCAGAAGACCACGGAGTAATGTATTTAATGTACTATAAGGAAATAATGGGCCATGATAAAGTCTATCTTCAGGAAAAAGAACTTTTAAAAATGATACTAAACTAAAGATATTTTTAGGCAAACAAAACGCATAGGAATTTTCCACCAAAAGACCCTAACTAAAGGAATTTCTAAAGACAGAAGAAAATGAATCCTGTTTGGTGGTCTTAGATGGAAGAGGGAATGAAGACGAAAAACATGGCAAAATATAATCAAACACTAACTGTATAATGCAACAATAATACTATCTTGGGTGACAAAATGTTTTAAAACCTCCAGATTATACTAAAAAACTGGATGAAGGTAGCAACTATTTCAGGAAGCTCTGAGAGTGGGATAGGATGGAGTACTTCAGGCAATTAATGATAACTGATGTACTTGGGTTTTCTTTTATCCTGATTTGTATATATCATGTTTTATGAAATTATCTTATATTTTATATATATATATTTATGTCTTATATTTTTTGTGTTAGTACCTCTCAATGGTTGGTTCAAGTCAGTAGTGGCATTCTTAGAAATTTTACCAAAGAGTACCTTCTTTTTCAACCCATTCGCAAATTTATTAGCTGTGATATGCCTAATAAGAAAGTCTGATTTTCTTCAAAGATCCTGAGATGGTTCATGCTGTTCAGGCTACATTTAAGAAGGAACAAAAAACAAGTTTATCTTTCTTTTTCCCTGGAAGTGACAGTTGGAATAAAACTAAAGTCAAAACGATGTAGAGTACTATTTTTCTTATTAGCCCTGTGATTTCTGTAGCTAATGTCTCCCCCCTTCTTTTCTATATATTTAGATAATTGTAGTCATTAGTATTACACTTTGGTAAAGACCCCCCACTATTGGTGTTTCACAGGAATATTTTCATGGTAAGGAAAATGAGAAAATGCAGAAGTTTGTCCTCAGAGAGCTGTAACGTAGCGATATGTTAAGTCAGAGCCGGGCAGCAGAAGGGAGGAGCAGAAACAATGAAAAGAAGAGCTAGAAAGCTTTAAATGTAAATGAACGTTAATCATGAAAAACACTGATTAAAGTGTAATGATGTAAAAGTTAATCTAGCTACTATGCAATTAACTCAAAATTACAACCATATATTGTATGTGTAATCACATCCTAAGAAACATATTACATTTTTAAAAATGAAACCACTCTAACACGATGCTTATGGGAGTCTGCTGACAGATAGCTATACCAATTTGATAATTAACTTTTTAAGGCTAGTTCACATTTTGTGTTCCTAATTAATGCCTACTTAATTTTTGATACATTCCATATTAGGTTAAGTGCCAATTAAATGCTGTGCAAGCTTTAGGAGTGGAAAAATCTCTAAACCTCAAAAACCATGTGATTTTATCATTAAATTGCTCAATAGAAATTAACTAAGAAAACCAATTTCTCACTAACACCCTAATAAATTTACTCTCGGACACAATTATTAAAAAATAGATCTGATTTGCTATGATGACTTATTGAATTCATGTCATTATAATGTTCTTTGGGATGATGGTTTCTGGGTATGTGTTCCCCAGTAAAAATTATCATCCCTGTTACATTAAGATAGAATCTGAGGCTTCGGATAAGAGAAACTTGCCCTGAGCTTCACTCTGTTTTCTACTTGCGGTCTAGCACTCATCCTGTCGTTCCTGGTGTTCTTGGACAAGATTTCAGTCCTGGGCTCTACTGCTTTCTGGTGCAGATGAAGAAATAATTAAGTGCCTCATATGCGACCTCCCAGAGATTGTTACGGGATTTTGTGCAAGTTATCTTAAGAAATTTTTACTGGAAGACAGCAGTAATCACAACAAACAATATTAACAGTTAATGTGCACAAAGTAGCCTAAATTCTTTGCACACAAACTGGTAATTCTCACAATATTGCTGTGAACTGATGATACTTCCCTCCCACTTTGTAGATGGGAAGTCTGAGGCACAGAGAGCTTCAGTAATTTGCCAAAAGTTGCATTAGTTCGTAACTGCAGAGCCAAGGAATTGATCCCAGGTACTTTGATTCCAGAATCTGTGCCATTAACAACAGTGCCACATAGTTTAGTAAAAATTAACTGGATTGGCAACTACTTTGTGACCACTGTTCTCTGCCTTGTGCCTATGCTCAACCCAGTGAATTCTTAAGCCTACAGAATACTGAGTGTTATGTACTCTACACTTTATCAAACTACTGAGTAGTATGATAAATGTTCCTGGATGTATAGTTAGAAGAACCCTAAAAAAATGAGCATTAATACATTTGAAGCAAATTTTAATTTTAGGTATCTGAAGTGTATTATATTCTAAAGAAAACCTTTTTTTTTTTTTTTTAAGTATCATATACACAGTGCCTAAATTATTAGTGTAGGTCTAGGCGAATTTTAAAGCAAGCACATGCATGGAACAGCACCCACATCAAAAGTACTAGCACCCCAAAAACTCCCCAACATGCTTCCACTAACCATCTCTTCTCTGAGATCCATCACTGTTTGATTTCTAATGTCATAGATTTTTTTTTTTTAGTACTTTTGAAATTTATAAATGGAATCATACCCTCTGTATTATTTGTCTCTTTTATTTCTGACTGTGTGCATTTAACCTTACATTTTTGGTATTTATCCATTTAATTGCTCATCGTTGCACTTCACCTTCTTCTCATTGCTGTGTAGCATTCTATTATATGAAAATACTACACTTGGTTAATCTATTCTATCATTGATAAGCATTCAGTTTATTTGTACTTTGGGGCTATAGTGCATCATTTTTTCTTGGGTTTTTTGTTGGTTGGTTTGTTTTTGATGAATATATGCACACATTTCTATCAGGTCTACCTGATATTGTGATAAGGTGAAATTGTTAGGTCATGGCGTTCGTATAGGATGACTGTCCTAGTTTGCTTAGGACTGTCCCAGCCTGACTTCTGAAAGTCCTGTGTCTTGGGAGACCCATAAGGCCTCATAAGCCAGGACAATAGGTCCTCCTAAGTATACTTGGCACGTGCAAGCTCATCTTTAGTGGATGATGCCAAAGAGTTTTCCAAAAAAATGTACATTTTCAAAAATGTACAAATTTACATTCCCAAGAGCTGTTGCTCCATATCCTCACCAGTGCTTTTGATTATCTTTTTCATTTTATCCATTTTGTTTGATTTGTAATGCTCTCTGTCTGTGGTTTTCATGAATGGTGGATTTGAATATCTTTGACATGCACACAGGCAGTTCAGCTCTTTTGTTTGTGACGTTTCTGTTCCAAACTCCTACACATTTTGTTTTTTTTTTTATTCTGTCTTCTTCTTACTGATTTGTTAGTTCAATATGTTGAAAACCACGCACCCCATTCCATGTCTTGCATTTTTATTTGCTTAATGATGTCACTTGTTGAACAGAAATTATTACCTTTTTATAAGGATTTTAATTATAATTAATTAATTATCTATTTATTTAAAGAGTGAGCACACGAGCAGTGGGAGGGATGGAGAGAGGGAGAGATAATCCCAAGCAGACTCTATGCTGAGCATAGAGCCCAACGTGGGCTCAACCTTACAGCCCTGAGATCTAGACCTGAGCTGAAATCACAAGTCCCATGCTTAACCAACTAAGCCACCAGGTGCCCCAGCAATTATTACTTTTAATGCCATCCAGTTTATCATCTTTTCCTTCATACACAGTACTTTTTAAAAAAGATTTTATTTATTTATTTGACAGAGATCACAAGTAGGCAGAGAGGAAGGCAGAGAGAGAGAGGGAAGCAGGCTCCCCACTGAGCAGAGAGCCCGATGTGGGGCTCGATTCCAGGACCCTGAGATCATGACCTGAGCCCAAAGTAGAGGCTTTAACCCACTGAGCCACCCAGGTGCCCCTCATACTGCTTTTTAATTAGCTTTTTCTATCTACTTGTTGCTGGCATGCGGAAAATAAATTGAGTTTTTTTAGTAAACTTGTATTCAGCAAACTTGCTAACTTGAATGACTGGAATTATTATTAAAATTTATTTGTAGAAGATGGGATCGAGAGGGAGACAAACCAAAAGAGACTCTTAATGTCACAAAACAAACTGAGGGGGGCCGGGGGGTCGGGAGAGGGTGGTTGGGCGATGGACATTGGGGAGGGTGTGTGCTATGGTGAGTGCTGTGAAGTGTGTAAGCCTGGTGATTCACAGACCTGTACCCCTGGGGCTAATAATGCATTATATGGTTATAAAAAAATAAAAAATTTTTAAAAATTAAAAAAATTATTTGTAGAGGTTTTAATTTTCTACTAATACAATCATAGCATCTATAGATAAGGACAGTGTTATTTATTCTTTTTGATTCTATACAATTGAGTAGTCAATATTGATTATGTAGGTGATTCCAAATATCCTCATTTCACTTTCAATCTCATAGATAAAAATGTAAATATTTCTCTGTTTTTCTATTGCATTTTTGTGGATAAACATCATCAAATAGGATATGCTTCTGTCCAAATGTAGCAGAAGTTCAAGATGTTTTTCAGAGTGGGATGCTGATTTATACTTCTTTCTTTTGCACATAAGAATTGCCATTCCATCATATCTTTGGCAATGTTTGGTATTGATAGTCTTTTCCTAGTCTGCAAAGACTTCTACCATGGGTATTGATTTTTTTTTTTTTTTGAGAGAGAGAGAACACGAGCAGATGGAGATGGGGGGCTTGCTCTCATGACCGTGAGACCATGACCTGAGCTGAAATCAAGAGTCAGATGCTCAATGAACTGAAGCACCTAGGCACCCCTGCATATTGATTCTTAATAGATATTTTTATGCATTTATTAGGATGATAATATGACTCTCCTTTATTCCATCAGTCTGCAGAACACCATGGATTGATTTTATTCTTGTCATCTTTGCATTTCTGGGATAAGTCCAGACTTATCAGAATGCCTTATCTTTTTTAATATGTTGCTGAATTTTGCTTGTTAATATTCCATTTATGAAGATATCATCTATGTTTTTCAGTCAGATTTCCTAGAATTTTCTTTTCTCATAGTATCATTGTAAGGTTTTGCTTTATAGGCTATACCGGACTCGTAAAACAAAATAAAAAAGGTTATCCCTCTTTGTACTTTTTGGAAGAATTTGTGCAAGTTTGGAACTAACTTTTTTATATAAATATTTACTAGATTTTTTGGAGAAACTCTATGCTTATAGTTTTTTTTTTTTTTGGAAAGTTTGTAAATACAGACCAATAAAATTTTAATTGTCGTTTGGATTTTCCGTTTCTTTTTGTGTCCATTTGAGAAATTTTTTCAGGACTTTTCTATTACATCTAAATTTTTAAATTCATTGACTTGGAATTTTCCATTGTATCCTATCATGGTGTTTTAAAAATAGTAGCTTCCCTAGTGATGTCACTTTAATTGACTTAAGTCACTTTGCATTCTCTCTCACATACATGTGCACACACATGTAAGCACACCAGTAAGACCAGGCATTTACCAAATTTAATTAATTTTTTGTAGAAGCAACTTATTGCCTCATTGCTTCTCTCAATGGTTTATTTTTTTTAACTATCTAGTTAATATATTTCCTTTTCTTTTACATGTTCTCCTTCCTCCTTTTTGGGGTTTAAATGGACATTTTTCCCCTAATTTCTGTCATGGATGTCTATTTCATTGTTTTTTTGGCCTCTCTTCATTTTCAGTTACATAAATTTAAGGCTATGTATTTCTCTATTATCACTGTTTCAGCTAATTCCATATTTTAAAAAAAATATTTTATTTATTTATTTAACAGACAGAGATCACAAGTAGGCAGAGAGGCAGGCAGAGAGAGAGGGGGAAGCAGGCTCCCTGCTCAGCAGAGAGCCCGATGTGGGGCTCGATCCCAGGACCCTGAGATCATGACCTGAGCTGAAGGCAGAGGCTTTAACCCACTGAGCCAGCCAGGAGCCCCTCAGCTAATTCCATTTTTAATGTTCATTATCATTTAGTTCAGAATAATTCTTAAGTTTTACTATGACTTCTTTGACTCTTATACGTTATTTAAAAGCATATTTATTGCTTGTTGTTCAAATATTTGGGATTAGAAAAATTCTCTTTGTGCTACTGATTTATAGCTAAATTTCACTGTGATCAGAAAGCATAATCAATCATTTGATTTCAATCTTTTGATAATTTTTGAGACCTCCCTTATGGCTCAGTATGTGAATCAATTTTATAAATACTCCCTGTGTATTTTCTTTTTTTTTAAAGATTTATTTATTCATTTATTTATTTATTTTAGTAAGCGAGAGAGGGGAGAGAAGCAGATTTCCCGATGAGTAGGGAGCCTGATGATGTGGGGCTTGATCCCAGGAACCTGAGACCATGACTTGAGCCGAAGGCAGATGCTTAGCTGAATGAGCCACCAAGGCATCCCTACAAATGAATTCTTGAAAGGAAACCCAGTGTGTCAATTAGAAAAAAAACAGACCTGCAATTTTCAGTGTGTTGAAGTGTGTGTGCTATTTGGGTTTAGCTGTGGAGCATGAATTCCCCTCCCCACCCCCTTTGGCTTCCTCTTTGCTCATGGTGATCATGGATCATGGTGACAACTGCAAAAGTACAGTTGTAAACTCATTTACTTAAACCTGTTCTTTTCCACACCATCTTTCCTAACTGGGAATACCAACCAACATCTGATGGTCCAATAATAACAACTGCTTCTCTTTCCTCTCTCATCCACATGTCAAGCTGTTTCTTGCTTAAATTATACTTCTCACAAATTTTTGTCTCCTTGAAATTTAATTCCCAGTTCCTCAACTGGTAATCCCTTTCTGTTCTTTAAAATTCAACTCAATAAGGGACACCTGCACCCCAGTGTTTCATAGCAGCAAGGTCCACAATAGCCAAACTGTGGAAGGAACCAAGATGCCCTCAACAGAATAGATAAAGATGAATAGATAAAGATGTGAATATTACTCAGCCATCAGAAAGAATCAATACTCACCATTTGCATCAACATGGATGGGACTGGAGGGGATTATGCCAAGTGAAATTAATTAAGCAGAGAAAGACAATTATCATATGGTTTCACTCATTTAGAGAATATAAGAAACAGCATGGAGGATCACAGGGGAGGGGAGGGAAAATTGAATGGGAAAAAATCAGAGAGGGAGACAGACCATAAGAGACTCTGAACTCTGGGAAACAAGCTAAGGGTTACAGAAGTGGAGGTGGGGAGATGGGGTTACCAGGTGATAGGTATTAAGGAGGGCACATGTGCTGATGAGCACTTGGTGTTATGGGAAACTAATGAATCATTGAACTCTAAATCAAAAACTAATGATGTACTACTACGTATTGGCTAATTGAACATAATAAAAAATAAAATAAAATTCAACTGAAGTGTAACTTCCTGTAGGACTTCTAAGACCTGTGATATGGCCTAACCATCTCTCAGTATGTTCTTATAAGACCTTGTCAAACAATCTAAGTCATTTTTCAAATCATGTGAAAATTAGGCTCAAAATTCCTTAGAGGCAGGATATACATTTATTCTTTGTTACTGCTCAGTAGAGTGCAAGGCATATGGAAGAGATCTGTAAATGCTTGTTGAAATGTTGAGCTTAACTGCCTGATAGTATGTGATTTCAAAAGCTAATATGAGAAAGCTCAATATTTTGTAAAATCACCTTACAGATTACAGAACATTTCCAATTCATTTTTTCTAATTTGAGCTCCACAACAATTTCATAAAATAAAGCACAACTGTTATGTACCCAACTTTACTCTCAGAAAGGGGTTGCTCGGAAATGCATCATTTCACTGCCTAATTAAAATTAACACCGATAGAGCTAGAAACTATGCCTTTGGAATATGAAACTCAGCATTTCTTGAAACCTAATACATTTTATTCACTATCAAATTACCAATGTTTGTTTGTTTGTTGTTTCAAGTTGTATCACTTTTTAAACCTTCTCAACAGTTCCTTGGAGTTTTCTTTCTTTTTCTTTTCTTTAGATTTTATTTGTCAGAGAGAGAGAGAGAGAGCACAGCAGGAGGAAAGGCAGGCACAAGGAGAAGCAGGCTCCCTGCCCTGATGAGGGACTGGATCCCAGGACCCTGGGGCTCATGACCTGAGTCGAAGGCAGAGGCTTAACAGATTGAGTCACCCAGACGTCCCTCCTTGGAGTTTTCATGACATGCCAATGTTTTGATAATATCCAAGGAAGTGAAATGACTGTGACTACAATGTTTCTGTTGTATTAATACAGCATTTTAGCTTTGCTTATTTATATTTTCAAAAGGTTTTATTTCCCTTCCCAAATACCCCCACGTGTCCATTAATGGGACCCACAGCACTCTGACATTGACTTTATAGTTTTTATTTTCCTTAACACCCACTATCAGCTATAAATACTACATGGAAACTTCTTCCTGGACATACATTTCTGTCTTAGTCTCTATAGATTTGGACTTGATTGGAGTTTTTGTTTTCTTAGAGTTTTTTTTTTTAAGTCTGTGTTGGATAATCTTTTTATGCTGTGCCTTCCTTTGAAGAGCTTGCCTATCTGTCTCTTGATTTATGCTTCTACTCCATACAAGTTGCAATTTCCTGTAAAGATTAAGATAACACTTGTCTGATCTGCCATAGGTGTTCCTGTTATAGTCAAATAGGAGTATTTTACCTCGTTTTATTTTTTTTCTTTCTCTTCTTAGAGCAACTGCATCATCTTAAATGGTCAAATAATTCACATGAATAAAGGGAAAATACTTGACTGCATTTAAATTTTAGGCATGAGATTCCAGATGGTCACAGTTATTGCTGTGGGGGCATTTTGTCCTGGACTGTTTTTTTTTTTTTCTTGTTGTTGTTTTTAATTGTTTTTTTTAAGATTTTTTTTTTTTATTTGATAGAGAGAGAGAGAGATCATAAGTAGGCAGAGAGGTAGGCAGAGAGAGAGGAAGGGAAGCAGGCTCTCTGCTGAGCAGAGAGCCTGATGTGGGGCTTGATCCCAGGACCCTGAGATCACGACCTGAGCCAAAGGCAGAGGCTTTAACCCACTGAGCCACCCAGGCACCCCTGTCCTGGAACATTTTTTTAAAAAGGTTTATCAAATCCAAATTTGTGAAAACCAGACATTTCTGCTATCTGAAACATTTGGTCTATTTGCAAGCCAGAAGTCTGGTTCACTGTAGATGTTTTTATTTACGTAAGTTATTTAGGATTATTATTTGATGCATATTTTCAGAATGAAATAGAGAGATTTCACCTGATTTTGATAATATTAAGTTATAGCCTGATAAATCAAGTTAGACAATTTTAAATTTATTTAAATATTCTTTTCATTCTCTTAGGCATCCTCCTGTTATTACCTCAAAAAACATCTTTATTAACAAGTAAAACTTGTATTAATTTCTACTGAATGCTGAGAAAGTATGGTAAAGCATTCATTTCTTGCCAGCCAAACCCTTGTCTAATCTTCTTTTCAGCTAAAATGAGCTACCCTAGAATAGGGGCCTGTCTTAATGATCAAAAGACTTTATATAACTGGAATAATTTTTGTCATGCAATCAGTATTAGTAAAAGTTTTAGGAAAAACAGCTTTCCCCCGCAAAAACACGAGCAAAAACAAATCAATATTGGAAAGGTCTTAAGAGGTCTATTTACTGAGAGGTTTATCACAAAATTTCATTTCTATTTTTACTATACAGATTGGACTAAGTTGATGTGGAAGTGGAAGGAGAATGGTGATATTTTAGATAGGTTCATATTGTCAAGTAATGGCACAAGTATCTTATATATGTATATACACATTTTGCTTGAGAAGGGAGAGTCAGTTTGTGCTCTATTCAATAAAAATATAATTTTTTTAACAATTGATCTGAAAATTTTGACGTGATTGAATGAATGGATATGGTAATAGGTTAATACTAACGCATAATTAAGCATGTCCTTTGTGAATAATGGTGGATTTTTTTTTTATCATAGCCCTTGTATTCCCAGAGAGTCATGGTCACCGTATTAACAGAAAAACCTCATAAACCTCATTTAATTCTTTTCTCTACTCCATCTTAGTTGAATGAACTTAACCAACTTACATAACCTTTGTAAATCTGCTAAAAAATGAATAAGTAAGATGACCTTACATGGATTTGATCTAATAAACAACAAATGTGGACATGCCAACATACTCCATTGAAATAAATCCTCTAGTCTGTATGAATTCAACAAACATTTGTTGTAAAGGATAGATTAGAAATTCTTGCAGTGAACTTCTCTCCAGTGTTTCTAAGTGCATTCTCACTATGCATATATATTTAAGTTCCATGTCTGAGTATTCCATCAAGAATTGATGTCTGTATATCATACAAAAGGCATAAACATTATACTGGACATTTATCTGGTCCTTACTTCATGTAAAACCAAGCTTCTACTGTTAACTTCTGGTCATATTTTTTCTTTGTTAGGGAAAGCCAAAAAAGATTGAATTTGCACATTAAGATAATATAATTAAGGATAATGAAGTTACTATAGGATCATTATTCAAGCAGAATCATTCCAAATAGATTGAAAAAGGAAATGAGTACAGGAAAAAAAAATGAGAACAATAACTGTGAGGCAAGGGGCATTATCTAATATGTTCTATCAGTATTCACAAGGAGTTTCCACTATAACGTTTTTACTTTTAGTTCAATGTCTTGATTTACTCCTAGTAGAAAAAGTCCCCCAAAATCTATATATCCCTTTCCACTACTTTAAAGATAATTCTACACATTGTCTTGGTATACTGAGTCTGGTTGTGAAGAATTTTCACAAGAAATGCCAGAGTAAAAGCCTCCTTTGTTAGTGTCTTCAACAACTGTAAAACTGGGCTTTGACACCACAGCCCTTGTCCCAGAAATCTATGAGCCATGCTGTAAGGAAGACATGGTGAGGCAGATTCATGCATTTGTGTGTGACAGGAATCTCTCTCTCTCTCTTTTTTTTTTTTTTAATTAATAAACAGGCCTATAGTCTCCGGGGTCCATTTCCCCAGCAGTCAATTCACTTAGAAAAATAAAATGTCATTTAATTGGCAGGAAAATTGCCTAAATTTTGTGTGACAAACTCAAAGAAATACATTCTGTAGATGGAAAAAGGAAAGAGAAGAGGATATAAATTAAATGTTAATTATGAAGATGATTAAAATGTAATAATACACAAAATTCATCTAGCTCCTTAGTAATTGACACAAAATTATATAAATTTGGGATATGTAATCACAATCAAACTAATATTATAAACTTAAAAAAATAAATTGCTTAAAATTGATGCTTAGGTTCCATTGTGTTGACAGCTATCTACTAAATCTGTACAGAACGCTAATTTGATAGGAATGACTTGCATTTAAAAGTCAGTTCAGATTTTAGGTTAATTGGCATCCACTTAACTTGTGAAGTCTACCTTGTTAAATACAAATTTTTAAAAAATTAATGCCAATAGAAATGAGAAAACCATTTGACACAAGGCAGCAATTAACTATATAAAACCAAAATTCAAGAATCTGAAAGTTGGTAAAAATGCAAACTCCTTTATTTGCCCTTGAATTTACAAATCAATCATATGTCAAAATGAAAGGTAGGGGAAAAAATGAAATGTAGGAAAATAACCTGCCAAATGGTGTAAGAGAAATATCAGAAAATCCAGAATAAATGCAAGTGTAAGGATTAAAACAGAAAATAAGGAAATGAATGATGAAAAAAAGGCCAGGTACTCTCAGAAATTTTTGTATCTCTTCATAGCCTACTTTAATACTTGAATTTATTATTGTTTAATATCTATAAATATTCTTTCATCTTTTATGCAACATGCTTTTATCTAGTTACATTACATAGTCAAGTATGTTCTAATCTAGAGGATGATTTTTAGTGAAAAGCTCTATGTTTTATAATAACCTGTCTCTTCTCTTTCTCTTTCTTTTCTGGGTCTTTTATATTTCAACCCAACATATGTTCATTCACAGTCTCTTTATTTGAAGCATTGAAGTGGTTACAGGAGATATCTATCTCCAAAAATTTAATATTGATATGATTAATATTGATATGGCTCTGGATGGGAGGGTTTGACAATTACTGTAGCATATCTCCTGTTGACAATTTCTCAAGAACAAATGGGGACAAATACAAGCAGGTCCAAATGAAGAGAGATGATCTAGAGCCAAGAACGTCAGGAACCTTGGCAGAGGATAGCAAAGGAGGACAGAAGAGTAAAATATTGAATGCAGGTGGAGTTTTGAAGTCCAAAAGTGATGGGGTTTTAATTTATTTTGGTGCTGTCTTAGCGCCATGATGTTGGAAAAGGTTAAAGAATTTGTGAAAAGGGCAGATCTGAAATGATTCAGACACAGTTCTATTCCTTAAGGAACTCTTAATGAATGGTAGATGTGTGATCACCCTTGCCTTGCTTAACAGACTGTTATTAATATTTTATTATTATCATCATCATCATCATCATTATTTTAGAGAGGGAAAGAGAGAGGTGGGGAGGGGCAGAAAGACATGTAGATAGAGAATCGCAGGCAGACTACCCCTGGACTCCCCGTGCAGGGCTTGGCCTCACAACACTGAGATTATGATGTGAGCCCAAATCAAAAGTCAGAGGCTTAACTGACTGAGCCACCCAGGCATGCTTTAGCTTAGCAGACTCTTAAGAGTGTAAGTTCAAGATTCAGTTTATGTGAATATAGATCCTAGCCCTGCAACTTGTTTGACTTTGTGCAAATTACCTCAGCTTGATCATATTTATAATGGGAAAATGCTAATTGAGAGCCTGGGACCATGAAAAAACACCTGGTCTGATGAAGGAAGAATGAGAATGCAACTCTGAAAACACAGTTCGGCTAGAAAGGGCTCAAAGAATGCATGCATTAAATAATAATATGAAAAAAATAAAGAGCACAGAGGAGAGCACAAGACTTAAGATTAACATCTCTGCAATTTCTCAGATTTAAACAGAAAATACACCTACAAAAGAAAGGGAATGAAACTGGTATAAGAAACCTCATCAGCAGCTTGGCAACATGGCAAGTGGCAGAGTATGGGGGGAGGGCGTCACCTTAGTTGCACAGGAAAAATTGTTTTCAAATTAAAATTCTATACCCAGCTAAAATGGCAGTCAAATGTGATAGTAAAGACATTTGTAGACATGCAATAACTCCTCATGTATCTTTTTATAGGAAGTATATTAAGGATTTCTTTCTAGAAGAGTAGAAAGCAAAAAATAGATATCCATGGGGAATGAAATGGTATAGGGAAAAGCAAACAAATCATAATTTAATCAATCAAAAATGTCTATGGAAGGTGGTGAAGCAAGGCAGGAAAAGTTTAAAGAAAGGAAGTACAGAATGTAAGGGCAGGTATAGTCTATATTTATATATCATTTATATAAACTATATAATTAGAGCAATATAAGAATAAAAGACATTTAATAAAATTTAATATCACTTTTTGATAAAAAGATTTATATCAATCTAGGAAAATAATAAAAATTCCTTAATCTGATATAGAAAATCTCCTAACAACTGTAGATCATATGGCTTATAATAATGAGGAATTGTAGAAACATTCCCTTTAAAGTGATTAAAAGGCAGTAAAGCCCAGAATCATCTTTTTCAAGACATCACCAGTAAAGGACAAGAAAAAAGAACCACAAGTATTAAAAAATATATATATAATAATTTTTTATTATTCACTGGTGATTTGACTATGCATTTTTTTAAAAAAGAATACACAAGGAGATTATTAGAATTAATAGGAATGGCATAGCAGACAAGGCCATGAAACAGAGAATACAAGGAAAAAAAGAGTACACACATGAAGTAGGAAATCTTAATTCACTCTCTCAGTGCATGCCAGATCAAATCAAGTAGAAAGGTGTAGAAGATTTATATTATGTAACTAATAAGGTTCTTGTGATTGATATATTAAACTCTACACTCTGAAATAGAAAATATACATTTCAGTTCCCACAGAAACATCATAGAAGTTTACCATACATTATGCCATGTGAAAAATCTTAATGCAGTTCAAAAAATATGGAAGACAACTGTCTTAGTCAATGATGGCTGCTATAACATACAACATAGACTGAGTGGCTTAAACAATAACCATTTATTTCTCACAGTTCTGGATGCTGGAAGTCCAAGATCAAGGAGCCAGCCTTTCTCCCAGCTTGTAGATGGTTGCCTCCTCTGTGTCTGCATAGGATGGATAGAGGAACAGCAAGCCTTCTGGCCTTTTCTTATTAAGGGCAGTAATCCCATCAGAAAAAACCCACCTTCATGACCTCATTTAAACCGAGTTATATCCCAAAGCCCCCACCTACAAATACCATTACATTGGGAATTAGGGTTTCAATGTATGAATTTTGGATACAAACATTCTGTTTATAACAGTAACATTTCTAATCATAATTGAATTAAAAATTAGCAAAACATGAAAGAAGTTCACCCATATATGGGAAAATTAAAATATTCTTCTTTAAACAACTAGTGAATGGTAATTCAAGCTGGGTATGCAGAATATTGGCAAACTCTCTATAATGAAAACTGTACCTGTAAGAACCTATGACATACATCAAATACCACACTCAAAGGAAAATGTGATTAAAATACATTAGTACACATCTGAACCAAAATTAAAAAAAGAAAAATTGATTCAAATGAAAGAATAAAAGGAGACAAAAGAAAGGAGTAAATACATGCAGGCAGATATAAATAAGTTAGGATACTAAAAATTGGTGGAATAAAAGATTAATAATAATTTTTTGAAAAAAATACACTGTAAGCTAACCTAGTTAAGGAATAAACAGATGGAGATGGGGTGTGGGGTGAGGAGAAGTGGGGAAAATGCTGATCAACCACATATGTATTTTTATGTAGAAATAACCATCAAATCTAAAGACATTTAAGAAATAATATTGAGCCAACTTTTTCCAAACCCTTTACAATGATATAGAAGCCTTATTAAAATGGATACAATCTTGTAAGTTAAAACAGGACAATTTCCATATATTTCTATAGAAGATAGAGAAATCCATCAAGAAACTAGCTTCTCAAACATCTCAGACCAGAAAAGTTTCATTCTGAATTCTACCAAAACTTTTAAGAGCAGATGTTGCCTGTGCCATTTAAACTGGTCCAGAAATTAGAAAAAGAAGCAAAGCCTCCAAAATTTTTAGTTATATTAATAGATCTAAGAAAAAAAAACATGAATATCCTCATATTTGCTGAAAAAGAATTTGAAAAAATTCCAAAACCATTTTTAGTTTCAAAACACTCAACCATTGGGTGCCTGGGTGGCTCAGTGGGTTAAACCTCTGCCTTCGACTCAGGTCATGATCCCAGGGTTCTGGGATTGAGCCCCGCCTTGGGCTCTCTGCTCAGCAGGGAGCCTGCTTCCCCTCTCTCTCTGCCTGCCTCTCTGCCTACTTGTGATCTCTGTCTGTCAAATAAATAAATAAAATCTTTAAAAACAAACAAAACAAAATGCTCAACCATTTTTTTTCTTTCTTTCTTCCTTCCTTCCTTTCTTTCTTCCGTCTTTCCTTTCTTTCTTTCTTTCTTTTTTCTCTCTCTCTCTTTCTTTTCCTTCCTTCCTTCCTTCCTTCCTTCCCTCCCTCCTCCTTTTCTTCCTTTCTTCCTTCTAACACTTAGCCATTTCTTAACATGATAAATTATACTTCCATCTCAGCATTAAAAACCCACTAGTGGAAACCATTAGGTATATTCACACTAAATTCAAGAGCAAGGCAAACTACCAGTTTCAGCTCTAATACTCAGGTTGTTCTGGAGTTAGTAGCTTCCAGGCTATTTCAAATTACCAAGAGAATAAAGCTACATGCATAGAGTTAATAAATTAGGACACAAAATTTAATAGATTGAATCAGGAATTCACATATAAATTTAGCATGCAGTTAAAGGCTGTAAGGAGAAATAGACGCCGTTTATAATGGTGATAAGAAAGGTAACAAGGTTAGGAATAAATTGAAAGCAACATGGAAGACCTAGGTAAGGAGCACAAAAGAGACGTGAAAACACGGGAAGACACTCGGTGTTCTTGTGTTGGCAGATGCAGCGTGGAAAACATCTATCCGGTCTCCTTAAGTTTATGAAACTAATGTGAGTCCAGTAAAAATACTCGTTGTTTGTGTGTTTTAGCTAGCAAATTCCTTGAAAGTTTTAGAATTTTAGGGAATCACTGAAATATAAGTGATACAGTGAGAAATGGAAGCCAGTCTTACTAAATATTAAAATTGAGCACAAGACCTTAATAATTAAAATAGTGTAGTAATAATGCCTGTTTAGGCAAACCAGTAAAGCAGAGGTCCAGAAATAGACTTTGATGTAGGGGTACTTGGGTGGCTAAGTCAGTTAAGTATCTGCCTTTGGCTCAGTCATGATACCAGGGTCCTGAGATCAAGCCCCACATTGGGCTCCCTACTCAGTAGAGAGCCTTCTTCTCCTCTCCCTCTGCCCACCACCTCCCCTGCTTGTGCTCTCTCTCTCTCTGTGTCAAATAAACAAATAAAATATTTTTAAAAAAATAGAACTTGTTGCAATGGGGGCAGTTTTGTATAAAGTACAGAGAGTGTCTCAAAATCTGTGTGGAGAAGATGGAAAAGATGAACTAATAAAACAAAAGTGGGAGCACCCAGATTCAGAACTCATTCTTACATTTGGCAGAATTCCCAAAGAATCAAATGTTTAAAAGAAAAAAAAATGAAGCAGTAAAATGATTAGAAGAAAAGAAGTAAAAATTTATTATAAGCCTGGAATAGAAAAGACCTTTAATCTATGACAGAATCTACAAGCTATAAAAGAAAATACTGATAAAATGAGAAGAAAAGAGTCACTTAAATGTGTAAATCGTGTCAATGTATTAGAGTCAAGAAAGTTTTAAAAAGGCCAAATACAGTAATATAGATGTGATAAATATTATAACTGAGGTATAGCAAATACCAGGGAAAGGGCCACCATACCAATGGTGATGAGGGGATATTCAATTAGCTCAATTAGTCCAACTGGTAGGAATGTTTGCAGAAATAAGATCTTAACAGTATTGATATTGGTTCTAGAACGTTGAGTAGAAATCCATCAAGGGAACAGGGTGGCAGGAGTGGAAATCCTGGTGAATCCTGATGAATAAATGATAACGAAGCAAGTCGAAAATCTACCAGGCTTTAGAAATATATTTTTTATGAGGGCATTCTTTTATTCTTGTGAGAGGAATATCAAAATAAGACAAGATTCGGAAAAATGTTAGATCTTTATTTATATACAAATTATAATATCATTGCATTAATGTCCAGATTTTTTCTACAGAATTAACAAATTGATTGCTTATTAGAATGAAATATGAGTATTGGGGTTCCCTCCCCCCAGGTGTATGATAAGTTGAAGGCTGAACCATCTTCATTTTCTCTCTGGGTCCCCTTTGTGAGGATTGACAAGGATCTGACAAATGATAGAGTCACTTCTAGATAATCTTCCATTTTTCACCTTTCACATTCTGTCAACTTCCACACATAATATCTCACAGAAGCCCACCATCTCCTCTCTGAGTCTTGCTACCACTCACCCTACCCTTGAACACCCCCACCGTTATGGCTTCTGCTACCTCAATACCTCAGAGCCCCTTCTCTCTTTTTTTCTCATCCAGGTTAATAATTTCTGAATGCATTTCTTTTTAATAGGTTTCTTCATCCTCTAGTTTAAAGGCACTGTCGTAGAAAATTGTAAGGAGTTTTGAAGAAGTTACTAGGCTTAAGTATTTCCCTGCTGAGGCACGTTCTGAATTATTTTCCAAGACTCGTTTTGTTGTTGACTGCTACACCACTGGCCTGTAAAACCTTAGAAACTTGGATTATACTACTGGAAATGTGTTATAATTCAAGTAGAGGTAGAGCTAAAGTTCCCTTTGTACTTCTTATCTAGAATTTCTTTTTTAACCAGACATAAATAGTATCAAGACTGCCTGGATAATTTCTAGGCTATTTAGGAGGACAGATTGTTTTCAAGCATTGGTAGGCAGTGTGGAAGAATCTATTTACATTTAAATTATTTGCTAATTACAAATCATTATTAGCTATTAACTAAGAAGAGCTATGTAAAGACAAGGACTAGGCAACACTTTGTTAAACTTGCTCCAATGATGGAGACTTGGAGAACAATAAAACCAAGGTTAAAAATAGTTCATAACCCATATCTCTTTTCATCAACTCAGATACACCTCCCCTCGTTTCCAGGCCAAATGCTTGTGGTTTTATTGGACCTGAACTATCTCAGTACAAAATAATACATATAAGAGGACAGCTGATAAATTGTCTGAATCCAAGAAATCATACCCTTCAAGGTTACTCCCCAACTAGACACTTTGCCTGGATTTTTTAAAGCCTATAATCAAGGAGGTAGCGCAACGCAATCTCAGAAAAGACAGTTGCAGGGGAAGCAGGGATAACATTTGTTTTCATTTTGAAAAGGAGCCCATTGCCAACAGGTTTTGGGCTCCCATACAAGTCTTTGCAGAATTACACAAAGATTACAGAACACAAGAGAAACAATGGCCACAATTACCTTAGATTAAGCACATCATTTTTCAAGTCTGAACAGAGAGATGTCAAAATAGATGTCCCGTCATCTACCATAGAGGTCAACTTAATGAAAGAAGAAAGAGGGCTTTGCTCCAGTCCCTGAAGTGCTAGACAGGAGCAGAATAATCCCAGATGACTTCCCTGGGTGACTGCTGTATCTTAGGCTCCATGTCATGGAAAAAGCATAACAGCCAGAATAAGATTCTAATTCTGACACTCTTAATCCCTCCTGTGGCATGAGTCATGGTACCCTTACAGAACTGGTGGAAATTTGTGAGAGCTAACTCTATTTACGTGGTTTGAGAACTAGGTATTACTCTCTAGAAGTAGGTGGCATGATTACTACTTGCTGGTGGGCACTACTACATGTCTAGACCAAGAATGATAGGACTTAGAAGTGATGTTCCCAAGTGGTTGTATAAAGACACTCATTGAAAAGAGGAGACTTATGTGATGCATGAACCCATGTTACATGAAAACTGTGCATGTCACATCAAAGACAGCATTTTCACCAACAGATTTATATAAATTAGGGTGGAGTGGAAGAATAAGAAGACCACATAGAGGTCAAAGATTTCATATGTTTGGTGTCCATTTAGAGTGGTGGGTTCACAGGTTTTCAATATATTGTTAAAACAATAAAAAAATAGCACTATGCATGGTTCAACAAAAACCTGTCATAAGTGAAGAATTAGGATTCATCCAATTCTGTGTATCTGACAGGTCCTTAAAATATGTCAGCAAATTAAGAAAGGCATTTTTTTTTAACTCTTACCAAGTAACTTTCAACTAAGCTCAGTAAAGCCATTACTGTCTGTCAACTGTCAATAAAAAATTTGAATTTCTTGAGCTCTTCCATTCCTCTACTTAGAGATCTCACATTTCTCTATGTCCCTCACATAGACTAGCAGTTGTCACAAGTTAATAAATAGAAGGCCTTAACAGTGGCACTATGAGCAGGAAACTGCTTAAGGAATATTCTATCGGCTCTGTGTCTGAAGGCGTTGGTGTCTATGTGGTTTTTTAGTGTGAAAATAAGACACTCTGTGAATTCATTAATTTGATCAAGAAGAACTCTTTACTAGGGAAATGAGTTAAACCAGTTGTTTTAAGCAGTTTAGCAGAACAAACTATTAAATGGCCAAATTAAAAAATACATTTATATGCATATATATCAATGGATTCTGTTGACAGAGTGGATATTGTGTTATTTTAACCTTTTGGTGATTATCTATCAAATACTACCACCATACATTCATGTGCCCCTATCATGTGCACATGTTTTATAAGGAATAGCAGGAGAGAAGGGCGTTCTCTACTACCCAACAGAGTTCTCATAACCTCCATAGATGGATCTTCCTTGGCATTTTGCTTTCTGGTTCAGACCACAAGCTCAAGGTTTGCAGGTGCTTCCATGTTACTCCTGTTTTGCTCTAGGTTACGTGACATCAAAGACATGTCCTTCTAAATAGTTGGGACTCTGGCTCCATTGAAGAGGTAACAAATGATTTTTGTTTGGGTCATTTATGTCAAACATTCATGCACATTCTAAGAACTTCTTTCATATTAACTTATATTTCTTTACAACGTACATGATAATCTCATTCTAATGTATGGCTAAGATGATAACAGACACTTTTTAGGTCATTGCCCTAAATGGTACTGGGAGTTAGGAAGAAGCATGGAACAAAAGAAATACCTCTCTGGTTGTCTGTAGTATCACTGAATAGAAGAGGGAGACATACTCCATGACTCTTTGCCTACACTTGAGCCAAGACTAAAAGTTGGTTCTAGAGTATTCAGCTGAGCTGCCAAGTCTAGTGCCTGGCTGGACTGAGACTTAAAAAATGCCCTGCTAGGGACGCCTGGGTGGCTCAGTTGGTGAAGCGGCTGCCTTCGGCTCAGGTCATGATCCCAGCGTCCTGGGATCGAGTCCCACATTGGGCTCCTCGCTCGACAGGGAGCCTGCTTCTCCCTCTGCCTCTGCCTGCCCCTCTGTCTGCCTGTACTCACTCCCTCCCTCCCTCTCTCTCTCTCTCTGACAAATAAATAAATAAAAAATCTTTTAAAAA
>RCUC01118487.1:0-27266 GCA_003697995.1 Taxidea taxus jeffersonii
ATAAATAAATAAATAAATAAATAAATAAATAAAATTTAGAAGAATGCAGAAGCACTCACAGCAGGAAGGGAAAGTTTGACCCTCTCCTCCTCTTTTCCATTAATTGTTTTGTGTTTGGTCCCCAGCCTTCAGAACCCGCCTGGATCCCTGATCACAGCAGCTTTGTTTTCCCCGTGATGTGTTAGTCTCCTATGGAAATCTCAGGTCTTGGGCTAGGGTACCCTTATTCTACCACTGCCCTTGCCTGGGGATTTGAGACTGTTTATTTATCAATCCACAGCAAATTTTGAGCACATATGGTCCAAGTTCTGTGTACACCTTTCACACATATCCTCCTTTACTGTTCCTTCCTTAAAATGGGGTAGGTACTAATTGGAAATAACAACACAGGCTCTTCTGTTTGTCCAGTGCTTTATTGCATGGCTAGTATTTTTCTGTATTTTTTCACCTTGTTTCTTCATGGTACCCCCATGTGACCTATAGGGTAGGGCTGCTGGGGTCCTCTCCATTTTTAACACATGTGGAAACAGGCTCAGAGAGCAGGAGCTGTCACTCAGATGAAGGGACCAAGTGAAGTTCAGAGAGGCGAGGTCATACATTCATCCATTCCTGCCCACCCAGTAAGTGCTGGAGCCTGCATGTGGACCAAATCCATCCTACTTCTTCCCCTGCCCCCCACTACTGCCTGAGATCTGTGCAAGAGCTGGGCTTCTCTACTCCTGACTGCTAGTGTGACCTTCTTCTTGTCTACTACCCTGGACCACCCCCAGTGAGTGTCACCCACTACTGTCCTGCCAGGCAGGAGACCTAGTTCATTAGGGAAGGGTCTTCTACAAGTCTGCAGGGAGCCCAGAAAGGCCGCAGTGCCCAGCCCCCGGACACAGGCTGCTCTGCCCTGTGTGGCATCCCGCATTAAGCATTCCACTCATCATCTCAGGGATGATGGAATCCTAACCTTTTCGGAGACACCATGCTCTGTCACAAGCATTGCTCTTTTTAAAAGAGATTAATTCACTTGCCGCATTTTGTCTGTTGGTGAAAATCACAGGGGAGAGCAGGGGTGGCTTTCTCAGGCCTCAGAGGCCCTTTCAGCCATTCGCAGCAGGCAGCCACCCGCAAACCCATCTGGCCTGCCACTTTGAAATGACTGCCCACTGGGCATTCACTTGCAAACAACAAAATGAAATGGAGGAGACCTGTGTGTGTGAAATGCTAACTTTGAGGGCTGCTCTGTACGGAAGGGAGGTGGGGGAGGGGCCCCACCCAGCTCTGAAGGAGGAAAAGTTGTAGTTGGCTTTGCTTGTGGTGCTTTGTCATGTTGGTTCTGGTCCTCCCTTGATTTGACAAGTGCCACCACTCCTTATGGAGTGCTACTGTGTGGTGTCACTTTTAATCCTTACAACACCTTGCACAGTAGAGATTAATATCCCCCATGTCCCAGCTAGTAAGCGACAGAGCCAGAATCTGAACCCCAGCCCTTGGACTCCAGGGTCATTGCTTTTTCCATTACACCAGAGGTCCAGGAGGCTGCAAAGAACGATGCTCAGTCAGGATGCTGGGCAGGGCTCAAACCCTGCAGTGTTGCCAAAGAGCACTGAGATTTGCCTCCTAGAAGTGACGCTTCAGGTTGGTGGTACCCTTTCCCTCAGGTTTCTGTGCCTCCTCTTGAAGCCCGCATGGACCTATGAGGAGGCTGAAGCTCAGGATGAGATACCTTCCTGCATGGACCTATGAGGAGGCTGAAGCTCAGGATGAGATACCTTCCCCAGTGTGTTAGAGGAGGCGGCGGCAGCCCTGACTAGAGCCCTGGGCACCTGACTGCTCTGTGCTCCCTCAGCTCTGGTTGTTGGCAGGATCGCAAGTTTGGAGAAGCCCTTTTCCCCAGCAGTCCTCCTGTTAAAAGAAAATCCTGCATTGTATGGAAAAGGAAAACCCCACAGTGCTAATGGGCATGTAACAAGTAGCTCAAAATTGTTGCTAATCAGAGACACAAGCTAAGACAATAATGTGTGATCCCTTTAGACCTATGGGGCTTACAGTCAGTAGGAAGCTGGCAACTGCCCAGTGTTGGTGGGGAGAACAGTACACAGGAACATCCCTGTCCTGCTGGTGGGAAGGTAGATGGAGCAGCTGTCCCGGAGAGGACCCTGGCACGGTTGCATCAAACCAAGTAACTGAAACCCAGGGATCCCACTGCAAGTGCATGCCCCAGAGAAACATACCCGTCCAAGAGGGTATGTAAGACATTCTTTGAGCATCACTTTTGGTGGCTGGGGCATGGAGGCTACCTGAGTGGGTATCAACAGAGAGGGAAAAATCTGGTGGATGTGCCATGGAGAACTATATAGCAATTCCTAAAATGGAAGTATTGTATACCTAGTAGTATGAGTTTATCTTAAAATGCAGTTTTTTGTGAAAAGAAGTAATAAACAGAAATGCATATATATCTATATGTGTATAAAAAGAAAAAAACCCTGCTTGGTTCAGGTTCTAGAAAGCAAGAACCTCTGTCTTGTCTCCTCCTCAGGAGCCAGTATGCAGCTGGGCACAAAGTAGGTATGTACACATGTTTGTTGAATAGATGAATAGAGGAGTGCCTGGAGCCAGGCTGGCTGAATTATCCAGGTCATCCTATGTGACCCTGTCTTAGAATCCCTGGGTATTGGCCAGCCTGTTGCTGCCAGCTTCAGACTAGAACATGTTGGTCCCTCGAGGTGGGGGGGAAGTAAGGTAAGCTGGCAGGCAGAAGTCACCCTGTACTGAACTCCTGCTATACTCCAGGTACTGGGCTGGAATCCCAGCAAAGTAGAGGTTAATGTCCCTATTTGATAGGTAAGGAAACTGAGACTCAGAGAATTGATTTGCCCAGGATTATCTAGCTGGGTGAGAATTTGAATCCAGGTCATTTATTCCAAAGTCCTTTATTCATCCTTTTCATTACACTATACTTGGCCCTCAAGGAACATCTCCACCCCTTCTTCCACCCTGCTTCCAGAGCAGAGCTGCTTCCAGAACTCCCAGGACCCAGGCAGGGGAACATGGGTCCCTGACCCACTGGAGACAGAAGGGATTCTTACTGCACTGAGTTTCTCCTGGCTGTATCCTTTCTCATTTTCCTGCTCTGGCTCATCTCCTTTGGTCTCCTATTACAGCAGCCCCCAAACTGTCTTCTTGTCCCCGCTTTCTACTTTCTTCCCTTTCAGACTCAGCTTGCTTAAGCTATCAGGTTAATTTTATAATTTCTCTTACCTAAAACCTTTGGTGACAGCCACTTTGCCTGTGGTGAGAGTCTAAGGAACGCTGAAGAGGTTTCCTCTCTGTTGCCAGCTTTAGTTGATTAATGATGGCTGATTGGAATGAGTGTTGAGGAGGATTCTGAGACTTTTTCAAAGGCTCCACAGGACAGAGCTGCCAGGAGCGAGTCATGATTCTGACTTCAGTGCAGGAGAGTAGCATGCATACCAGGCATTTGTCAACCCTTTAGACTGTTTTTGTTTTTTTTTTAAGATTTTATTTATTTATTTGACAGAGAGAGAGATCACAAGTAGGCAGGGAGGCAGGCAGAGAGAGGAGGAAGCAGGCTCTCTGCAGAGCCGAGAGCCAATGCGGGGCTCGATCCCAGGACCCTGGGATCATGACCTGAGCTGAAGGCAGAGGCTTTAACCCACTGAGCCATCCAGGCACCCCTAGACTGGGTTTTTAACCTAAGATCTTGTTACTGATTTCATGAAGGGCTGTGAACTTGTGGACATTGTAAAAAGAAAGGAGGAACGAAGGAAGGAAGGAAGAAAGGAAAAATTATTCTATGGGTATGTGTGTTCCTATGAACTTTTCTGGAGAGAGTCATCAGCTTAAAGCCTATGGCTCAAAAAGGTTCATGCCCACCGCCTTGGTAACTTGGCTTTAGAGGTCCTGTTGTAGGCCCTGCATACTTTGGCAGCTGCCTGTTTCTCTGCTGTGAGCTGTCACCTGGATAGATCTGCCTGAATCCATTTATATCTCTGAATCTGCCTTCCCATTGCTTCCCTGCTTCTGTCTTGTTACTTTTGTCTGGACCGGCATGCACTTCCTCCCTTGCCTCTAAATTGTTCTGTTCTTCAAGGCACACTTCGTGTCTTTTCCTTCAGAAACCTCTTTGTTTTGCCTTAGCTGGTACTGATTTTCTAGCCTCCTGGACTGAGGACCAGGGAAATGAGGCCATCTGATCAGAATCACAGGGTCAGAAATCCAGGCTCTAAGATTTCCCACCCATTTGCTTTGCACAGCACCTCCTAAACCAGGGAAGGTTTTGTAAATTAAGGAGGTTTTGTACCAAAAGAGTTTGTTTTTTTTTGTTGTTGTTGTTGTCTCATAGGGCTCTTAATCACTTTAATATTCTTGTGCATAGAAAATTGTTTCTTTGGGTGCCTGAATGGCTCAGTCATTTAGTGTCTGCCTTTGGCTTGGGTCATGATCCCAGGGTCCTAGGATCAAGCCCTGCATCAGGCTCCCTGCTTGGCAGGAAGCCTGCTTCTCCCTCTCCCACTCCCCCTACATATGTTCCCTCTCTCACTGTATCTCTGTCAAATAAATAAATAAAATCTTTTCTTTTTTTAACTTATTTTTTTAAGTTTATTATTTTTTTTCTTTAAGCTTTTTTATTTAAACATATAATGTAACCCCACCACCTTCTCCCAACCCCTCCCTCCCCCACCCCCCTCAGTTTGTTTTATGACATTAAGAGTCTCTTTTGGTTTGTCTCCCTCCTGATCCCATCTTGTTTCATGTTTTCTTTTCCTACCACCTTAACCCCCACCCCCGTTGCATCTCCACTTCCTCATATCAGGGAGATCATGTGATAGTTGTCTTTCTCCGATTGACTTATTTTGCTAAGCATAATACCCTCTAGTTCCATCCATGTCGTCGAAAATGGTAAGATTTCATTTCTTTTGATGGCTGCATAGTATTCCATTGTAGATGTGGTATATATATACAATAAATAAAATCTTTAAAAAAAGAAAGAAAGAAAGTTGTTTCTGCAGAAAGAAGCTTAACTGTGTGTGGCAAAGAGGCCTAGGAGTTTCACTAGAAGAAATCCTCCAAATTAGAGGGGAGAGATGAGGGTTTTCTGACCTCCTCTCTTGACAGCCCTCCCTCACATTTTGGGCCCAGTCATGCTGCCTTCTTCCCTGGGTGAGAGGCTTTACCTCTACCTGATATACTCCTTCCCTTCCCTTGACCCCATCTGACTGGCTAGCTCTCTGGGATGACCTCCTCAGGGAGGGCTTCTGGCTCATTGAGCCTGGGTTAGGTTCCCTGGGTGTGCACCTGGACCCTGCGCTCCCCCATTCACAGAGCTCCTCCCATGCATGCTTATGTGCTTGCTGGCCAGTCTCTCCCTGCACTCTGACACTGCCTGTTCCCTCCCTGCGTCAGCACAGGCCAGGTGAATCCTACATGCTCTGGCTCTTCCTCCCAAGCCTTCATCACCTGCTTGCTTCATCCCTCACCGAGCTTTTATTTGGCTTGGTCCAGATGAGCAGTTACTGCACATTGTGGCACAAGAATGGAGCTAGGACTCAACCGCACCTCCAGACTCTCTGCTGGTGTCTTTCATTTGGAACCCACTGAAGAGTCAGTGGCCTCCCAGTTCCCCAAACACTCTCCACTGTTCCTCATGAGCAGATCCTGCCTTGTTGGTGAATCACTCTTGGCTTTTGGTCTCGCACTCTCCTGGCCTCCTGTGGTACTTCTGGTGGGAAACCACACACTCCAGGCTTTGATTTCCTACTATCCTTAGTCTCCCCCTATTCACCCTTCCCGACTCCACAACTAAATCATTTGCTCCCGAGGGCAGACACCCTGTCTTTTCACCCCCACCCCAGAATCTAGCACTGGACCAAGCACATACCGTGATTGGCTAAAGTCAGTTGAATCTCTTGTCTTCCACGATCCATGGAGCGAGGCTGAGTCTGGGGGAAGGGTGGTGAGGTGACAGGGATTCTGGCTATAGAGGCATTATCAACCTGAACTTCAGTCACTGATTGCCCCTTAGTTGGCTTTGTGACCTTCAACGAGACATTTCACCTCATTGAGCCTGCCACCTCATCCATGAAAAGAGGTTAACATCAGTTCCTTAAGCTTGTGTGAAGAGTAAATGAGAGCATGTGTGTCAAGTTTTGAAGGTACTTCCTGCTTACAGTAGATGTTCAGTAAGAGTTGGTTCTGTTTATTCCCCTTCTCTATGTCCACCCCCACATTGTAGGGCCCTCTATTCCCAGAACCCAGAATTTATTTTAGTGATATATTTAAAGCCTTGTTTTTGTTAGTTTATCGAGCAACTATTGAACTCTTACTGTGTGCTAGGCACTGACCTAGAGAATCAAATAGGCTCATGTGGACTTTCCTAGAAACCTAATCTAGCATTTCTTTTTTTTTTTTTTTTTTAAGATTTTATTTATTTGACAGAAATCGCAAGTAGGCAGAGAGGCAGGCGGGGGGGGGGGGAAGCAGGCTCTCCACTGAGCAGAGAGCCCAATGCGGGGCTCGATCCCAGGACCCTGGGATCATGACCTGAGCCAAAGGCAGAGGCTTTAACCCACTGAGCCACCCAGGTGCCCCTAATCTAGCATTTCTAATACTCTTCCCATCTGTCCTTGGGTTCAGGGTTTTTAGTTTCCAAACAGCCACCATACAGAGAAACCTGAGGATGTGATCCTTTTGTAAACTGGGAACTGCATAGATATCCAGTGTCATTGGGCATTCAGTGCTGAACATAGGGAAATTCTAAGGATGGAAAAGATATCTGTGGACTGGATGAGCCAAGGAAGCCTTCACAGGAGGGAGTTCTCAAGCAGGATTGAACCCCATAGCGTGCTAGTAGGATTTGAATGGGCAAAGAATCAGGGAAAGAGCATTCTGGACCAAGAGAGTGGGAGTGTCAGGGTATTAAAGTAGGGAAGGCACATTATTTCCTCAGAAGGCTGAGAAGATAACAGCAGGGGGTCAGACTCATTCAAGCCAGAGGAACTGGGGTGGGTACTTAGTACTGTGACTATTTCCAGATTTACCCAGCCTCCCTGTTTTTTGACGGTTTTACTTCTTCCACACCTACTTCCATGATAAGCCATTTACTAAAAATATTCCTCTCTTTCTAGGCTCTTGTCGGAAGGTGCAGATGTTAATGCAAGGCATAGACTTGGCTGGACAGCACTCATGGTGGCAGCCATCAGCCGAAACGACAGGTGAGAAATCCTCTTCCACACAGGGCTCTCTTAGCATGATCCTTGCAGACCACATTCCAGAACTCTCTCCCACTCTTGCTTGTCTCCGTAATGTCTTCCCCAGAGTCAGGGTAATGGACTGAGCTGAAGGTCAGGTCTATACCTGGTGTAATGAAAGTATAGGAGATGGGGAAAAGGCAGAGATAGCCTTGGATCCTGGCTCCATCTTTCATTTGCTTTGTGACCTTAGGTGAGTCGTTTGCATTATTGAAGCCATGAAATGTTTGCAAGGCTGTGTTAAGTGGTTGAAGGTACACATGTGAGTTCTGTTCATGTTTTCATTATCTACCATCTGTCCATGTGGAGGAATCTAGTCCCTGTCCCCAGTGAGGGCTCCACTGGGCTATTTCTTTGGAGATTCTGATGGAAACTAGGGAAGGGGGTACCCCCTCCCTCCCATTAGAAGCCCTGCTCTTTTTTTTTTTTAATTTTTTTTTATAAACATATAATGTATTATTAGCCCCAGGGGTACAGGTCTGTGAATTGCCAGGTTTACACGCTTCACAGCACTCACCATAGCACATACCCTCCCCAATGTCCATAACCCCACCACCCTCTCCCTACACCCCTCCCCCCAGCAACCCTCAGTTTGTTTTGTGAGATTAAGAGTCTCTTATGGTTTGTCTCCCTCCCAGTCCCATCTTGTTTCATTTATTCTTTTCCTACCCTCCCAACCCCCACCCCTACGTTGCATCTCCACTTCCTCATATCAGGGAGATCATATGATAGTTGTCTTTCTCTGATTGACTTATTTCGCTAAGTATAATACCCTCTAGTTCCATCCACATCATCGCAAATAGAAGCCCTGCTCTTTTCCTGCCCACTTCCCCATTCCCTCTGAGAAGCTATTTTGTAAAGGTTGAAATAGTCCCCTATGTATAGTGTTATCTCCAGTTCTCACAACTGCCACAATTTGCCAGAATTCTCATTTTGCAGCTGAGAGAACTGAACCCCCCAGTAAGGTAAGATGATTTGTCTGAAGTCACACAGACAATAATTAGAATTTGGTCTGGCTGCCTGCAAAATTTATTTTACTTTACCTCACTGCTGCCTCCCACTGCCAGATCTGGAATCCTACTTCTCCTTCCCAATTTCTAGCCGTGGTTATGCAAAAGAGTTGATTAAATAAGAGCAAAAAGAAATGTTTTCAAAGAAAGCAGACTGGGCACTTTAAGCAGCCATGGAAATTGATAGTTTGAAGTGCCCAGTTTTAATTTTTCCTTTAAGCTGATCATTAAGGCTTTTGTCTGCCACTACTGGCCTCCTTTGGAAGGATCATAAATGTCAAAACCAACGAAACAGGGACTTTATAATATAGAGGTGACAGTGCCTTAGATGGGCTGAGAGACTTAGCTCTATTGGAGATAGGGCTCTCTTCTCTGTTCCTCTGTCCTGAACCTGTTCTCAGCATTCCATTTTCCTTATTTGCCTCATAAGCTCCAAGCACTTGAAAGGAAACTTGGTGTAAATAGGCTTTGCAGTTGAGAGGCTTGGAATCCCCTCCTGGTTCTGACCCTTAGTTGAATTTCAGAATTCTGTGGGCCCCCTCTTTCTCCACCTGAAATCAGTTATTTTCACAAGCATTTGGTAAATATCTACCCTGAGCCAGACTCTGTGCTAATCACTGGGGAATTCAAGACCTTGGGAACTCAAGGTCCAATGTGGAAAGGAAAGGCAGGTAGAGACACAGAGTCTAGCATAACCCATGATGTCAGAGCCGTGTGGACAGGATATTGTCAGAGCAGAAGGTGTGAGGGGACTGACTCTGGCAGCAGAGTAGATTCCCGCTGTATTTTTGTGAGAGCCCAATGAGGTAGTGTATGTGTCACCTGTTGCAAATGTCGAGTTGTTATTCTCTGTTGCCCACATTAATCCCATCTACACACAAACGTGTGTTTATTCTGCCACTGATACTCCACCCTACCCACCATTTTTCTTTTCCAGCCTTGGGGGGGGGGGTCTCCATCCACAAGAGATAGCAAACAGGTGGTGGAGAAAAGGGTGTATGGCCCTTCTAGGTATAGTATTTCTACCACTGAGACAGATGAGGAAATAACACTATACTTAAGAGTATTGTCAGTCAGTGTGCAGATAGCTTGTAGATGTGCTCTGGGGACACTTTTCTCTTATTCTAATGACTTGTTACCTTAACTGATTTTCCTGTCTTTATCCAGTGCCATTAGCAAATCAGTGATGCTTGTTGAGCAAAGTGAGAGTGTTGGCTGGTATTTACTTGTTTGGGTTCTTAGGACTAATTATTGGTGTTTTAAACATGCATCCTGTTTTTTTTTTTGTTTGCTTGTTTGTTTTAAGATTTTACTTATTTATTTATTTGACAGATAGAGATCACAAGTAGGCAGAGAGGCAGGCAGAGAGAGAGGGGGAAGCAGGCTCCTTGCTGAACAGAGAGCCCAATGTCAGGCTTCATCCCAGGACCCTGGGATCATGACCTGAGGCAAAGGCAGAGGCTTTAACCCACTGAGCCACCCAGGCACCCCATGCATTTTGTGTCCTCCTCTTCCTTCCAGTGATTTTTATTAAAAGTAGCATACCTTTTAGTTTAATTTATTCATATCACAATATTTTGGGGGGACCTAGTGTTTTCCAGGCACTATTTTTGACAGACAAAGATGCCTACCCTCATAGACCTTATGTCTGTACTAGTGGTGGTCCCTAGATAGAGAAGGCAGGGACAGATAGTAAACTATAGCAGAATATATAAATAAAATATATACTGTATTAGAAGGTAAGAAGTGCCATGGAAAAAAGAAAAATAGAACCTGATAAAAAGGAATGCTAGGAGTACCTTGGTCAGGGTGAGTAGGCCTCATTGGTAAAGTGCCATGGAAATGGTCTTAAAAGATGATCATGTCCATACCGGTGCAGTCTGCCAATAAGTTTCTCCTTATTAGAAGCATACTGATCCTCATTTCATCAGTTACCAAGCCCTTCTGGAATCATATCGTCCAGGCCCGAAATGCCACCATTTCAGTTGGACTTGGATGAAGGAGGGATAGAGGGGCGCAGCATCCCTTGTTTCAAGGCTGAAAGCAGAAAACCTTCACCTCTGTTAGATGTCAGCCCACAGTCTCAAGGAAGAGGTCTTAAGAAGATCCAGTCATTTCACCCTCAACTGCCTTTAGTGAGTGCCTGCTTCATGCCTATGTCCTGAGGGATATAGCACAATAATCTCTGTCCTTAAGGAGATGAACATCTTGTGAACTGTTATTTATATATGTATTTTTTAACTTAATTTTGAGTAGTAAAGACAGTACTATTTTATTTAATTAAAAAAAAAATACTGGGGTGCGTGGGTGACTCAGTGGGTTAAATTAAAGCCTCTGCCTTCAGCTCAGGTCATGATCCCAGGGTCCTGGGATCGAGCCCCACACAGGATCTCTGCTCAGCATGGAGCCTGCTTCCTCCTCTCTCTCTGCCTGACTCTTTGCCTACTTGTGATCTCTGCCTGTCAAATAAATAAAAAATAAAATCTTTGAAAAAAAAAATAAAAAATACAGTACTGTAGAACAAAATTTTTAAAGTATGTGTGGGGACTTAATTTATAATTTATTCTCTCCTTTTATTTCCAAAAAGGGCTTGCAGTGACTCAAATTAAAATACAAATATAAATGTACACAGAAGAGTTAAAACTGGATTAGGATCAGAAATCATATTGGTAAAAGGAAAGATAATTGTATCAGGATTGAACCAGAGATTTTCTTTTCTAAAAATAGCTTTATTGTTTTTGTAAAAATAATATAGAGAAGAAAGTAGCAATCAACTGAATTCCCTCTATCTAGAAATTGAGCAGTATGTGTGTGTGATTTCACATAAATGGGACCATGCTATACTCACTGTAAGTCAGGTAATTAGTGGAATTTTCACTTTAGATTGAAGTTTCCTTATGAGCAGGGCAAAAATAGGGATGCAGAGGATCTGGTTCTTCAGGGAAAAAAAACAACTCTGACACCCCTGTGTATTATCATTTTATGTATCCAGCAAACATTTTTAAAAACTATACTGTGTCTGGTGCTGATGTGCTAGGCTCTGAGGGGATTCAGATAATAAGCAGCACAGCCTTTGCCTTAAGAAGCTTCCTTGGACTGCTGACATCAAGGACTCGAGTAATGTGATGGCCATTGTCTTCAGTAGCCATTCTGCCAAAGATTTACCAACATTCTACTAGGATGATCCTTTTGCCAGCCCTAGTAACAGCTTGGGTGTAGTAGTGACTTGATGGGCAGTTGCTGGGGGCTGACCCCTTTTCCATAGTGAGGCCTCTCTAAGCCTCATGCCACAGGTGCTTGTTTTGCTGGAGTCTGGGGGCCTCGTTCTGTGTTGCACTTTGACCCCGCCCAGCTAAAGGCTGAGCCACAGGGTCCCAGGATGATCACTGTGACTTAGCATAGCCTTCACCAGCTCGTGCAAATATACCCAGCCTGCAGCTAAATTCAATTAGTTTTCTTTAAGAAGGGAAAGAAATCCAATTTTACCAAACACGGACAGACGGTGGAAGGCACTTTGATGTTACAACCTCTCAGTGATGCTTTACTTAGTCACAAGTTCATAAGCAAGAAGGCTTAATTACTTGGGAAAACACAGGATTAAAGCTAGACACAATGGCTGAGTATCCGCTCTTAGGCGACTTGATTCGAACCCATGTACCCAGTTCGTGTGTGGTGCAAACTTTGATGTGTGCTATGACAAGCTGAAAGTCATGACCCCCTCAGGGAAGCTCCTTCACATGGCATTTGCAGGATGTGTAGGCGGAGAGGCAGGGCCTGCCAGGCCTGTTTGCTCAACTTTGATGTCCAAGCAGCCACAGGCCCCACTGTTTGCTCTTTCACTGAAGGATGGATTGGGAGCCTCCTACCTTTCCCAATGGACAATGGCCAGCAATGGAGTGTGACGACTGTTGACCATTCCAGGAGCCTGGCGGACCAGAACAGGGCTTTTGGGAGTGCAGAGCCTGGGGGGCCAAAAGCTGTTTATAAGACAGCCATTTCTCCAGATGTAGCTTTCCTTAAAGTCTAATGCTGGTTGGGTGCTTATGCGGAGGTAAAAATAGCCTCGTGAGTTTTAGCAGGTATCGGCTATTGCTTGACTCTCCGCCCAGTGGCACTAAGGTATTTGTAAACTGAAGGTTGAAGTCTGTCCTGTTCCCTTCAGCAGTGTGTATATGGAGGGGATAGCAGTTTGGAAGAAAAATGGTATGATTTAGATCCTTATAATTTTTAATTCTTCAAAAAAGAAACTCAAAACAGACATCTGATAAAAGAATGTTATCCAGAAGATATAAAGAACCCTTATAAATCAACAGTAAAAAGGCAACCCAGTTCTTTAAAAATGGGCAAAAATTTGAGCAGACATTAACCAGAGAAGAGATGGATGGCAAATAAGCATGTGAAAATATAACTCAGCATTAGTCATTTAGAATGGCTAAAATTTAGAAAACCTGACAATACCAAGTGCTGACAGGGTTGCAGAACAATTGCCATCATTGCTGATTAGGAATGCATTATGCTATGGCCACTTTGGAAAACACTTTGGCAGTTTCTCGTAAAGGCAAAACATATATTTACCACACAACTCAGCAATACTAGCTCCTGTACTAACGTTGTCCATGAGACTTAACAACATACATCTTCAAAAAGACCTGTATGCAGACATTTATAGTAGCTTTGTTCATAATCACCAAAAACTGGAAATCACCCAAATGTCCTCAGCTGGTAAAGGACAAATTATGGTACATCCATACAGTGGATCACTACCCAGCAATTAAAAAAAAAGACAAACCAACTATTCAGAGGCATCTGGGTGGCTTCTTGGTTAAGCGACTGCCTTCACTCAGGTCATGATCTCAGGGTCCTGGGATTGAGCCCCACATCAGGCTCCCTGCTCCAGCTTGCTTTTCCCTCTCCCTCTGCCTGCTGTTCCCTCTGCTTGTGTTCTCTCTTTCTGTCAAATAAATATAAAATCTTAAAAACAAAACCATTCACACATGCGGCAACAGGGATGAATCTTGTTTTTATTTTTTGTTTTGTTTTGTTTTTTTAAGAGAGAGTGCATGCACGTGACTGGGGGAGAGGGAGAGAGAGAGAATTATAAGCAGGCTCCATGCTCAGTGCAAAGCCCAACACAGGGCTCAATCTCACAACCCTGAGATCATGACCTAAGCTGAAATCAAGAGTTGTACGCTTAACTGACTGAGCCACCTAGCTTAAAAGCCTTATGCTAAGCTAAAGCCAGTCACAAAAAGCTACCTATGGTATAACTCCATTTATATGACAGTCTGGAAAAGGCAGTACTGTAGGGACAGAAATCAGGTTAGTGGCTGCTAAGATTTAGGAGTAGGAGGAAGGGCCCAGAGGAACTTTTGGAGTGATAAAAATATTCAAAGTATTGACTGTGATGATGATATACAGTGAAAACTCATCAAATTGTACTTCTTAAAAGGAATAAATTTTACTATGAGTAAATGATACCTCAGTAAATTGACTTAAAAAAAACTTTTTAAAAAGCTATCATCCGTGTCTCGTTTTCATTATTTTTTTTTTTAAAGATTTTATTTATTTATTTGTTAGAGAGAGAGCGAGCACAGGCAGACAGAGAGGCAGGCAGAGGCAGAGGGAGAAGCAGGCTCCCTGCCGAGCAAGGAGCCCGATGTGGGACTGGGTCCCAGGACGCTGGGATCATGACCTGAGCCGAAGGCAGCCGCTTAACCAACTGAGCCACCCAGGCGTCCCTCATTTTCATTATTAATTGTCACCTGGGGCATACTAAGAATTCACGTTTGTAGTGTCAAAATGAATTCGTATAGTTCATGGTCACCTGGAATGTTTAGACTTCCTCTAGTTGATGGTATTTCATATTAGAGTACTATATACTCTGTTAGTAGAGAATAAAGTTTTGTGATATCTCATGAATTATGATGTCATGAAACATAATTACTGATGAATAATGATAAATTCACTTACAAGTGATACACAGTGAGCTTTTATAAATTCACAGCATATCCTACAATCCTTAATATTAAGGAAAAAGGGTACAGGACTGAGAGGGTTGCCTCCCATCCCACATCATCCTCTGACTCCTTGTCCCTGCGTTGCCATGCAGGGAGACCACCTAAACAGTGTGGCCATTGTGGTGCTTCAGGAGCCACAGATCCTGAAAGAGTGGGGTGGTAGGGGGAGATTTGGATTTGAGTCCACTTGGGTTTGCTGGTTGCTTTGGGAGCCCCTGCCTCAGAGAAGGTGAGGCCCTGAGGCAGAGCTCCAGCAAAACTGTTTGAAATTCCCCACAAGAGTCTCCCTCCCTCCTCTGCCTTTTCTCCTGGAGTGCATATCATCAGCATCGGAAGGACTGCTTCCCGGCACTGCCTTCCCTGCTTGGCTGGGGTCCCTGAGGAGCTGATCTAATGAGCGGCTAACACGCATTTGCCAAGGCCTTCCTGGATGTGGTACCTGGGCTTTGTTAATTTTAAAATGCCTCCATCCTTGGCTGAAGACCATTTAATTTCCTCTTGTAGCACTCATTTATTTTTAGCATTTGCTTATTTTCCCTCCACCTTACTAAGGAGATGGGTGGGTGGGCATTAAACCCTGTGTTTAATAAACCAGCAGCCTCAACCAGACTTCTGTCCTACAGAAGAGGCTGTGCAGGCCTTTCTTTGTGGGCCAGCAGCTGCATACGTGTTCTTACAGTGATGCTGCTCTTGCAGCTGGGCCTGGGGCAGCTTCCCTGCAAGGCTCTCCTTCCTTGCTGGCTGGCTGGAGGCAGAGCAAGTATAGCACCCCTGGACCCCTGCTTCAGTGCAGGTCCTTAGGGGACCTAACCAGGTAGGGCTCTATCCTGCCTTAAAGGCCCATAGCCTCTTTCTAGGGTCACCAGCTTGTTCTTGGCCTGGCTGCTTGTTGCAGAGGGGTGCTTCCTTTGGCCCAAGGAGGCTGGGCTTTGCACTGGCCGATCCTCTGACTATATTGGTATCACGGCTATGGTTGTGACTGGGGACTTCTGTGCGTCAGGCCCATATCCATCACTTCTGGTGTTGGCTCTGATCCTCACTGCAATCCTAATAGGGAAGGATCATTATCCCTGTTTTACAGATAGGGAAAATGAAGCTCAGATATGCCCGTGGTTGTCTAATAAGTGAAAGAGGGAGATAGGACTTGAAGCCAGATCTCTTTGAACCACAAATTCTCATTCTTTCCCCTGGATATACTGCCTGTGGAGGGAAGGGGGTAGGGAGCAAGGCCATGGGTTGGACTAAGAGGTACCAGGACCAGAGTCAAGTCAGCTCAGTCAGGGTTTCTTGATGATCCATTGGTGTCAAAATATGCTGGATTTTTGAGAATTCTAAAAACAAACAAAGCACTCTCTTTGTCTCAAAAAGCTGATAGGGGGTACTTGGCTGGCTCAGTTGGTAGGGCATATAACTCTTGACTTTGGGATTGTAAGTTTGAGCCCCACATTGGGTGCAGAGAGTACTTAGAAAGTAAAAGAAAAGAAAATCTTAAAAAAAATTTAAAAAGCTGACAGCAGTAAAGGGATAAACAAGTCCCCCCTCCCCTTTTTTTACCTGTAGAATGAGGCAGAATGTGGTCAGTGTCCCAGAGAAGATCACCTCAAGTGACAGGCAGAGATCATGCCATGCAGAGACGAAATAATGAAAGGAGGCCTTTCACACGAGGTGGACCTTGAAAGATGGACAGGATTTTGATTGGTAGAGGTAAAGAGTAGAGGGACAGCATTTCTGAAATATCATTAGTACCAAAGGAGTGGTGTGAACATCAGTTCACAAAGGTGAGAAAGCAGGAATGTGCCAGATCCAGTTGGAGGAACTGGCAGTCTAGAGATGAGAGAGTGTGAAGGAAAGGCTTTATCCAACATTGGCCACAATCCTCTCAGTCTGTGGTAGTCTGTAGGTTCTAGAGCAGATTACATGGGTTTAACTCCTCTTCTTCCTCTTACCAGTTATGTACCTTGGCAGGTTCTTTCACTTATCTGTGATTGTTTCTTCAACCATCAAATGGAGCTAATGAGCAAATCTACCCTAAAAGGCTGTTTTGAGGGCGCCTGGGTGGCTCAGTTGGTTAAGCAACTGCCTTCAGCTCAGGTCATGATCCTGGAGTCCCGGGATCGAGTCCCACATCAGGCTCCCAGCGCCACAGGGAGTCTGCTTCTCCCTCTGACCTTCTCCTCGCTCATGCTGTCTCTCACTGTCTCTCTCTCAAATAATAAAAAAAAAAGACTGTTTTGAGGTTTAAATATGTAAATATTCTATTGTTTAGAATAATGGCCTGCCGTACAGTAAGCACTCGATAAGGTTTGGGTACTTTAGTTAATAACATAGTAGTAGTGGTGGTGGTGCTTAATTATTATTACCACTGATTGTGGGTCACTCCGGGAGGAAATTAGTTAACAGTCTGCAGGTAAACCTATCTTCAAATGTGGGGTATTACTTGTCTTTCACCAATACCTTTAGGTGGCTTAGAAGCAGAAGGGCTTTGGAGATTCTTTTTACACTCCTTTTCATCTAAGAAGCTGGGCCTAAAACATGAGAACCCAGAGCAGGGCACTTTGATGTGGGACTGGCTCTTGTCCCAGGTGGCCACATGCCCAGTGCTGGACAGTGCCCAGTATTTCCCAGCAAGGAAGGGTGGGTGAGGGTGCTGGCCAGGTGCCCGGAATGCCAGCATCATGCCCCCAGAAAAGTGTGCCAGGCTTGATGTTTCTCCCACTGCTGCTGTGGCCGATTATGTCTGAGTAACAGTCATTTCTAATCCCATTTGGAATCGTTGCTCAAGATAATCCTGTTTTGTAGTAATGATATTCCAATTCCAGCATGCACCGATTCTAGTTTGGCAGATGCATGCCTTGACCTCAGGCAACACAAGACAGTGCTCCCTGGAAAGCAGTGCCAGCTCATTTGCTTAATATAACAATCTCAAGGTAACCCCCCTTCTCCAACACTGTATCTCTTCCTGGGGTTCTGTGTTTGGTGCTTTCACAGAGAGTATCAGTTGGGATCAGGGGAGCATCCATTGCTCATCCAATTCAGCTACTTGGGGAAGGATGTTCCTCTTCTAGGGACTGTGATTTGGTTCGCTTCCATACATCTTTTTAAAGACATCAGACCCATGTTGTGCCATGAGCTGCTTGCTTGCTTGCTTATTTATTTATTATGTATTTATTTTTATAAGAGAACAAATCTACACCTTTATAAATCCTTGAGGGGTACAACATCACATGGATTCTGTGGCCAGTAGCTTTAGCAGGTTCCTTCAGAACCTGGCATGAACCATGCCACTGGTTCCATGAGCACTAGTTACCTTTCCCTAGATTATGGTGGTTTTGTTCAGTTTGCCACCAGGAGTCACTGTGTTGTTCTTTGCTTTGTACACCTAAGCACATCCCTTACCTAAATAGAATTCAGTTTCATCTTGGGCATAAACAGCTTCAATTTTAAGAAGAGCTTTGTGCTCCCTCTGGTTCCAGAGACCTCACTTACAGCCAGCAAAAATGGCCTTGGACCACAGCCTTCCAGACGTATTTGTCGTTTTAGGAGTCCTATTCCTAGCAGGCCTCCTTAGACCAAGATGATGGAAAGAGGTGAACTATTTATTTAAATAGGGCTGCAGGCTAGTGGATCAGGAGTATATGGTAATATAGTAGGTGTGTCTGGGTTTCAGCAAAGGTATTTGTTTCTCATGACACCCATATGAATAAAGTATGATGTGGAGAATAGCTCAGTCAGATGGTGAATGGCCTGTTTCATATGTTGTGTATATATGATTGGAGACCGGAGAGCAAACTCAGTAGTGAGCCATGGGCCTTGTCCTATTCAGTCATTACATCACTGATTCCATTGAGACCATGGATAAATGCCAACCCAACTGGCAGACTTAATGAAGCTTAAAGAGGGGTGCCTGCGTGGCTCAGTGGGTTAAGTCTCTGCCATCGGCTTAGGTCATGGTCTCAGGGTCTTGGGATTGAGCCCCACATTGTGCTCTCTGCTCAGCAGGGAGCTTGCTTCCCCCTCTTTCTCTGCCTGCCTCTCTGCCTACTCGTGATGTCTCTCTCTCTCTCTGTGTCAAACAAACAAATAAAATCTTTTAAAAAATGAAGCTTAAAGAGAGAGATAATATGTTAGGTGAAAGAATCAGAGATACTGAAAAAAGAACTCAGTGGGCTCAAACAATGGTTAGATCTGTGGTGAAAAACATTAATAGGGATGAGTGTTTAAGTCTACAATTAAAACCAAAAGCCAACTGTAAAATCCAGGGTGAGGAAGACCCAACTTAGCAATAGTAGTGAATAAAGCCCAGGAGCTGACCAAAACTCAGTGTGTGCATCAGCAAGTGCAGTGTTAAGACCCCAGAAGTGAATTGATTCAATAAATATTTACTGGCCTATAGTGGGCCTTATGTGTGAGGAGCGGATGGTCAGGGCATAGTCCCTGTTTGGGGGAGCATGTAGTCTAGTTGTGTGTGATATAGTGGTAAGGAACAAGGGCTCTGGGAGGAGACTGCCTAGCTTTAAAACCTTCCTGTACCTCTTACTAGCTCTGGTTCCTTATCTGCAGAATGCAAATTATAATAACCCCTACCTCAGCATAGGGTGATTGCGAAGATTAAAATGCACATAAAACCGTTCAGTGCGATGCCTAGTGTGTAGTTAGGTACTTAATAGGTATCTGCTGGTGTTATTAATATTTTTTGTTTTCTTGTTATTTTCATCCAGAGTCTAAGGAATATACCAGCCCCAGCATGCTCTTATAGAGCATTTGCCTAGAGAGAACCTAGTCCAGGCCCATGTTGTAATGAAATCCCTAACAACCAGGGCTTGACCAGTTTGGCCCATAGGTTCAGCAACCGTGTATTCTAGAGCACAGATCGAAAGACATGGAAGATAGGGAATTTTATTTAGAACTAAGCTGAGGATGTGAAATCCAGGTTGTCTGGGAAACCCTGTGATGGATGATCTTGGTTCAGTGGCCCTCTCCTTAATGTGCCATGTCTTCTTTGGGCCTTGCCCCAAATGATCTCACGTTGTCTGGGCCCACCATTGATTTTGACCCTTGTCCATCTGAAGGAGACCTCCTATTTATTTGTTTATTTATTTGACCGAGATAGAGCACGTGATCTCACGTTGTCTGGGCCCACCGTTGATTTTGACCCTTGTCCATCTGAAGGAGACTCCCTATTTATTTGTTTATTTATTTGACCGAGATAGAGAAAGAGAGAGCACGTGATCTCACGTTGTCTGGGCCCACCGTTGATTTTGACCCTTGTCCATCTGAAGGAGACTCCTTATTTATGTATGTATGTATGTATGTATGTATGTATGTATTTATTTATTTATTATTTGACAGAGAGAGAAAGAGGAGCATGTGTGCACAAGCAGGCAGAGCAACCGGGAGAGGGAGAAGCAGGATACAGGGCTCGATCTCAGGACCCTGGGATCATGACCCAAGCCGAAAGCAGCTGCCCAACCAACTGAGCCACCCAGGCGCCCCAGAAGACTCCCTCTTAACCCAGCTAGCTGCTATGACCTGCTTTACTTTACCATCTGAAAATGTCACTATTCCTGGTACCTAATAGAGGCTAAGTAATTATGGGATAGTAAGACAGACTAACGGATGGATGGTTGGATGAGTGAGAACCAGTGTGGTTTAGGGAAATGTGTACGAGGTTTGGCCCCACACAGACCTGGATTTGAATCTTGGTTCCTATGCTTAATTTAATTCATGTGTATACTTGGGCAGCTCATGTTACCTTGCTGGGCCTCAGTTTATTCATTTATAAAATGGGACTAGTACCTCATTGTAAGTGGTTATATGGACCTGGAACAGTGAATGTGAAGTGCTTAACACACTGAGGCTGTTATGTTATGATTACTGATCTGTACCTTTTGAGGGAAGAAAACAAAAGATTATTATCCTCTTTTGAGAAAATTGTGGCACATTTTCTGCACAGGTACTTTGCCTCCTACCAAATCTTAGTTTCTTTCCTAAGGAAGCTGGCTTTAAAAATAAAACTGTTCTTCCCACCCTTTCCACTCAGGGTTCATGCCCCCATGCCACAGGACCTTTAGATTTAACACATGCCGCTGCCTTTGGTCAGGCCACCCTGCTTTCCTGACCAGCGCATAGACCAGCCAGTAGACTGAATGAGCCACAGCTCATTTGACTTTCCAGCAGACCTCCTGAACTGTGACTTCTTTGCTTCTTCCCTTCATCGAGGTGTGCACTGGATTGAGAATAGGTCAACTCTTTGTCTTCTCCTTGGGACCCGTGACACTCATCACAGTGACCCTGTGCTTTGGATGTGGGGGGTTAAAGGGGAGGAGGAGTTGGAGGAGCTTCTCTTGAAGCTCAACATTGTGTGGGGACGACCTGGAGCTGGGATCACTGCCCTTCTTGCTTCACCAGCTCCAGCTGCTCGCCAGCCGTCTCTGACACGTGCCTGGCCCAGCATAGGCCTCGGCCCACACCACAGGTTTCCTCGCTTTTTCTTAAACAATGTGGCAACCCCAAGCCCCTCCGGCCACTGAGAGCAGAAAGCCTTAGCATCGATCGATGTAACTGTCCTCCCATGCATTGTGACGCCCCACTGTCCTGAAAGCAGGAGCTCATCAAGGTCAGTGTGAGCCAGCCTTCCTACATATGCTCCCACCTCTAATCTAATTACAACCTGATCAGCAAATTAAAATGCGCCTTATGGGGGCTGTGGCTCCAAAGGGAGTTCCATGAGTCTCAGGAGCTGCCACTTTGGGACCACCCTCCTATTTATTTCCTCAGCTTTGTCTAGGAACAGCCTGGTGGAAGGCAGGAAAGGACTGATGCTCAGGAGAGGAAGGTGAAGGTTTTCTACAGCTAAACTGCCTGTGATCTAGTTTGCATCCTCGTGTGGGAGATGTTTGGGCAGGGCTGATAGAGTTCTCCATTTTCCATCAAATAAAATAATGATTTTATTTATTCATCCTTCATTTATTCATGCACTCATTCAGAAAGCATCTGCTGACCACTTTGACCTAGGCACTGGGCAAGGAGCTGGGAATGAAGGTCAAGACATGGCCCTTCCCTCATAGTCTAGCAGAGAAGGCAAATAAAAGTAAACAGGCAATCATGGTACAACATGATGAGGGTCATTTACCCATGGGGGTAAGTACTGCATTGTGGGTAGACAAATAGGAAAGACATGGACCCAGGCTGGGGGTCAGAGAAGACTCAGTCGAGTTGGTGACCTAGTTCCTGAAGAGCCCTGAAGGTGATAGGCACTAACCAGTTGAAGCAGCGGGAAACATTCCCAGCAGAAGGAGTGGCACATTTGATGGCCTTTGGTGTACTTCAGAGAATTCATTGTTTTTGCTGGGTCCATAATCCTTCAGTCCCCAAGATCCACTATAGATAATCCCCAAGATTATCATAGAAATGAGAAGTTCTGCAGTTGAAAGACATCCTGAAGGAATAAACTTTTTTTTTTGTTTTAATTTTATTTTTATTTAAACATATAGTGTAACCCCACCACCCTCTCCCAACCCCCCTCCCCCCACCCCCCTCAGTTTGTTTTATGACATTAAGAGTCTCTTTTGGTTTGTCTCCCTCCCGATCCCATCTTGTTTCATTTTTACTTTTCCTAACCCCTTAACCCCCACCCCCATTGCATCTCCACTTCCTCATATCAGGGAGATCATATGGTAGTTGTCTTTCTCCGATTGACTTATTTCGCTAAGCATAATACCCTCTAGTTCCATCCATGTCGTCGCAGATGGTAAGATTTCATTTCTTTTGATGGCTGCATAGTATTCCATTGTGTATATGTACCACATCTTCTTTATCCATTCATCTGTTGATGGACATCTAGGTTCTTTCCATAACTTGGCTATTGTGGACATTGCTACTATAAACATTCGGGTACACGTGCCCCTTCAGATCACTACATTTGTATCTTTAGGGTAAATACCCAGTAGTGCAATTACTGGGTCATAAGGTAGCTCTATTTTCAATTTTTTGAGGAACCTCCATGCTGTTTTCCAGAGTGGTTGCACCAGCTTGCATTCCCACCAACAGTGTAGGAGGGTTCCCCTTTCTCCACATCCTCGCCAGCATCTGTCATGTCCTGACTTGTTCATTTTAGCCATTCTGACTGGTGTGAGGTGGTATCTCATTGTGGTTTTGATTTGTATTTCCCTGATGCCCAGTGATGTGGAGCACTTTTTCATGTGTCTGTTGGCCACCTGGATGTCTTCTTTGCAGAAATGTCTGTTCATGTCCTCTGCCCATTTCTTGATTGGATTGTTTGTTCTTTGGGTGTTGAGTTTGCTAAGCTCTTTGTAGATTTTGGATACTAGCCCTTTATCTGATATGTCGTTTGCAAATATCTTCTCCCACTCTGTCAGTTGTCTTTTGGTTTTGTTGACTGTTTCCTTTGCTGTGCAAAAGCTTTTGATCTTGATGAAGTCCCAATAGTTCATTTTTTCCCTTGCTTCCCTTGCCTTTGGCGTTGTTCCTAGGAAGAAGTTGCTGAGGCTGAGGTCGAAGAGGTTGCTGCCTGTGTTCTCCTCAAGGATTTTGATGGATTCCTTTCTCACATTGAGGTCCTTCATCCATTTTGAGTCTATTTTTGTGTGCGGTGTAAGGAAATGGTCCAATTTCATTTTTCTGCATGTGGCTGTCCAATTTTCCCAACACCATTTGTTGAAGAGGCTGTCTTTTTTCCATTGGATATTCTTTCCTGCTTTGTCGAAGATTAGTTGACCATAGAGTTGAGGGTCTATTTCTGGGCTCTCTATTCTGTTCCACTGATCTATGTTGTCTGTTTTTGTGCCAGTACCATACTGTCTTGATGATGACAGCTTTGTAATAGAGCTTGAAGTCTGGAATTGTGATGCCACCAACTTTGGCTTTCTTTTTCAATATTCCTTTGGCTATTCGAGGTCTTTTCTGGTTCCATATAAATTTTAGGATTATTTGTTCCATTTCTTTGAAAAAATTGGATGGGATTTTGATAGGCATTGCATTAAATGTGTAGATAGCTTTAGGTAGCATAGACATTTTCACAATATTTATTCTTCCAATCCTGAAGGAATAAACTTTTGGGACAAATGGTCAAGTTCAGCTATGATTAATAGAAGGGGGTAGGGAATCAGCCCTTTTGAAAAATCCTGTCAGTGTTGTTGCATGTATAACCAGTCTGTTGATTCTAACTGCTGTACCATATTTCATAGTATGTCTCTACCATGTTTAACTTACTCATTCCTCAGTGGGGGACACTTGATTGCCTGCAACTCCCCACTGTCACAGAATGCTGGGATGAACATCTCCCAAGTTGCCCTCTATGGATCTGCATAAGAATTGCTGTGGGAGGTATATATTCGGAAGTGCGGGGTCATAGGGTAAGGTACTTTAATTTGATAAAGTATTACAAGATCGCCTTCTAGAGTGGCCACACCAGTCTGTCAAATGGTCCCAGAATCCTGTGTCCTCTCCCAACATGTGGCATTTTCCAGCTTTCTAACTTTTGCCAATTTGTGGAATTTAAAGTGATATCTCATTGTTTTAATTTGCTTTTTTCTAATAACAGATGAGCTTGAAGATCTCTTCATGTACTTAACAGTAATCTTTTTTGTTAGTTTCTTCCTCTATTGAGCTTTCTGATCCTAGTCTTGCTGCTAAAACCTGACCTGAGGCACGGCTCCCACGGTCTGTTAGCTGCCTTGGAGTCAGTATAGGGAAGCGAGGGATGAGGACATAGACTTTGTAGCCACACTGCACTGGTTTGAATCCCACCTCAATACTTTACAGCTGAATGATACCTTAGGCAAGTTACTTAACTCCTCGGGGCCTCAGTTTTCTTAACGCTTAAGCTGCCTCATTAGGTTGTTGCGAAGATTAAATGTGTTAGTATATATGAAATGTTTAAAACAGCATGTGGCATGGGGGAAGTATACACAAATGTTAGCTCTTATTAGACTACTGTCTTCCTCCTACTTAGCCACACTCTGTACGCTTGAGAAAATAGATACTTGTACTAGCAGGTAGTAGAAACAAGGCAGAGAATAAAACAGTTCTCAGCCTAGGATCAGAGCTCACTCTCACATCCTTCACCTTCAGTGTTCACAAGGCCCAGTCTCTTCAGTGAGTCAGCTCACTTGGGCGGAGGAGATAGAAACAGAACAGATTCTGACCGGCGTCCGGGAAGGCAAGTACTGCTGCTGGAGGCAAGTCATTAAAAGACAAACCCCCATCTTCTTGGGCTGTACATAGCCTCTGAATCTCCAAATTAAGGCAGTAGAGTCTGGAGATTATCTCTAGTCTTTGAGGCTAATAATGGCATTGGTTTTCTTTCCACAGACCATCAGAGATCAAATCCTGAGCTAGCTCAGAGAATTGCTGGTATTCTTTTTTTTTTTTTTTTAAGATTTTATTTATTTATTTGTCAGATAGAGAGCGCAGGAGCGAGCACAGGCAGACAGAGTGGCAGGCAGAGGTAGAGGGAGAAGCAGGCTCACTGCTGAGCAAGGAGCCCGATGTGGGACTCGATCCCAGGACGCTGGGATCATGTCCTGAGCCAAAGGCAGCTTCTTAACCAACTGAGCCACCCAGGCGTCCCAAGAATTGCTGGTATTCTTAAGTCTTTGCCCAGAGGGAACCTGTTGAGTAGTCAGCATAGATCCTTTGAGTAGAAATGTTTCCTATTGTAGAAAAACAAAAGTTAATGGAGTGATATACTCTGCCTGCTTTAATCCAGCTGTTAAGACCATAAAGGCCTAGCCCATACACCACAGCCTGTTTGGTACCAGCTACCCAAGTTTAAGGCAGTAATATCTAAACCCGGACCTACTAAAGGTCCACAGCCAGTATGCCAGCATCAGAACAGAGGGGAGGCCGCAGTTGTCCTTTGATAGATCACCTCGAATAGCAACATCTGCTTCCATTTGTGCCATCAGATTCTCTTTTTACTTCTGACCTTGTACTCCCCGTGTTAGCCAGACAGCAGGCCAACTTACCATCTCCCCATGTAAGTCACCTTCTCCCAAATACAGTTCTGAACCTGGCAATTTGTTTCTGTTTCAGTAAAAGGTATCAAAGAGAAAGAAATCACTTCACTCCAAAGTTTCAGTGCTGCTCCCGGTTTCTGCTTTTGCCTTTCCTTGACTTCTGATACCTATATATTCCTTGGTTTCTGGCTGCCTACTTGGTTTGTTAACCTACTATTCTTCTTTAGCTTCTAGTCCTTAACATCTGACCTGGCTTTTGACTCTGCCTCATATCTATGCTGCCCGGTCTCTGGCCCTTGGTTCTGTTTTACTCTGAACTTCTTGACACTTGCTAGACATGGCCAACTGCTAAGCCTGTTCTTACCCAGCTTTTGCCTTAGCTTTCTCTAACCTGGCTAACCTCCTACCCTGTTTTTGCCCTGCTGTATTTCTGTTGGTCATCAAAGCTAGCTAACTAGAGTCATGTAGCCCTCTAGCCTGATCTGGGCTGGCTTCTCCAAGAAGGGCCTTATCCCCCTGAAGGTCTGGATTAGATGCGCTGTAAGTAAGTAATGGCTGTTGGACAGAAAGCCTCCTAGCCATCTGGCAAGGTGTTTGGTGCCACTCTTGGCCACTAAGCAGCCACAATTCCTTTAGTCCCAGCTATATCCCCACAGTGGGGCTCCTGCCTTTGAGTTTTATTAAAAATGAAGGGAATCTTCTCTGAAGTTACAGAATGAGTCACTAGTTTGGTTGCTTACCCTCTTTGGCCTCCAAGTTTGTGAAGTGAATTGCCCATTCCCTTTGATTGGGTTAGCAGTCTGAGGGCCGAGCCTAGTCACTGTCTTCTCTCCATCCTGTCAGATCACCGTCTGCCCTCCAGGGCCAAGGATAGCATACTTGGTTGCTTGGACACGTCTTGCAGCCTGCAAATTGGACAGATGGAATCAATATTCACGAACCTGAAGAGGCCCAGGTAGCACAGTTAGTGACACTAGCTGCCTGGAGGGACAGCCTGCCATGGGAGGAGTTGTGATTGAATGGTGATTGGACACAGCGGCTGAGGATTAACCAAATTATGTCCCTTTGAGTTTAGGTCGACAAACCTTTCTCACTTGGATTTTAAAACAAGCCACCTTATGCAGAATATAGAAAGAAGTGCTGCCATCTTAACACAGGGCTGTGCCACCATGAGTCCTGGGGCGGGGTGCAAGGGCATGGTCAGGTATACATCTGGTGCCTGCTTCAACCCAGAATCATGTTATTATCATTAAGATTATATGGACAAAGGGAAGAAAGCTCATATTTGTGGGCTCCTTCTATGTGTCATGTCCTAACGAGTTTTACATACTTTTAACCTGTGGGGAGGGGCATTATTATCTCCATTTTTCTGGTAAGGGAATGGGCGTCCGAGGTATGGTAACTTGTCCTGGATCACAGATAGTAAATGATAGAGCTTTGATTTGAACCCAGATCTCTCTGTTCTAGTTATAAAATATGCTGTCTTCCCAATTTAAATGTCTCAGTTCACATTTCTCTGATTTCCCCACAGCCCAAACACAGGTCAGGGACATAGTAAAAATAATAACCAGCGGTTGTTGAGCACTTACTATATGTCAGGTGGTGTTCTAAGCACTTTACGTGTGTTTACACAGCCATGTGAGCCAGATGCTCTTATCATCTGTGATAGTTATGAGATTGCAAAATAATGTTCTAATTTCATTGTACCTTCTACATTTATTAGTTGTCATTCTACAGTAAGAAAGAACTTTCCTTTCATCCCATCAACATACTTATTTTCAGTATGGAATTACGAAATCTTTTTTTACTCAATGGGTTATAATCCATTACTGTCATTCATGTTGATGCTCAGATTGTCCCAAATTTTAAAGCCAATGTTCTTAACCTCTATACTGTACTACCTCTTTAGCAGATATTTTTTTCTTATTGCCTTCTGTGTTGGTTTGCATGTCTTTTTGTACCCTCTTGGCTTTTCATCTTCTGGGGAAACAAGGAAGACCA
>ML099197.1:0-14005 GCA_003697995.1 Taxidea taxus jeffersonii
TGCTGTGGATAGAGGTGTCATTTGTAAATGATGATGTAAATGGTACCTCTCCAATAATGCAATAAAAAGGAGAACGTAGTTCATTGATGCTCCTTATTGCAAGGTTAATATTATAAATATAAAAGTCACTAACTGGGCAGCTATCTGTGGTAAAAAATACTTTCAGTGCTTGATCTATACACCGAAGCTTCTAATAATAAAAGAAGCTTCACTTAAGGATATGTATTTATTCCTCGTGTTCTTTTAACATCGGGCTGTCGTGGGCATTGTTTTAGCTTTGTTTTTAACTAAGAACCAAATAACCTAATTTATCTTGGTGCCCATCTGGTTCCAACTGCTCATTTTACATTTATTTTAAAATGATAGATTGTTCATGACGACGTCTTTCTTCCCCAGGAGAAGAAGTTGACAGACAGCTGTGCAGAGATGCTATCTTCCCCATCCCTGTCGCCTGTTATGCCCCGTGCCCAAAGGACTGTGTGCTCAGCATGTGGTCCTCCTGGTCCTCCTGCTCACACACCTGCTCGGGGAAAACCACAGAAGGGAAGCAGATACGGGCACGGTCCATTCTGGCCTATGCCGGTGAGGAAGGTAAGGCTGGTCACCAGCTTCAGAAGTGGATTCAGATTCCTTTCTGAAGTTGGCATCCCCCCCCCTTTTTTTTTTGGTCTTCTGTGGTTAAGGTGATGCTGTATAAAAATCTACTTCCAGAATCCCAGCAATTCAAGGAAATTTAATACCTGTTGACCTATGGAGCAACTTCTTTTCCCCCAAATTAATCTCGAAAATAAATCTTTAATAAGAGAAGAAAGACTTTGGGTGCCTGGGTGGCTCAGTTGGTTAAGCAGCTGCCTTCAGCTCAGGTCATGATCCCGGAGTCCCGGGATCGAGTCCCACATCGGGCTCCCAGCTCCACAGGGAGTCTGCTTCTCCCTCTGACCTTCTAGCCTCTCATGCTCTCTCTCACTATCTCTCAAATAAATAAATAAATCTTTAAAAAAAAAAGAGAGAGAGAAGAAAGACTTTAAAAAGTGGTTACGTTGCCTTAACTCTCTCCTAATAATTGCTTCCTAGTTTGAATGCTAATCCTGTGCAAAAGTATGAAAATGGCTCCCCAAATTCCAGATGTATCAGGTTTGATTATTTTTTTCTCTAATGCAGTAGTCAGTTTTTCCCTTTTAGATGACATTCTGCCTTCTCATAAGCGGGCATATATGTTCAATAAAGAAGTGTTTTGTTTTTAAAGAAACACCAGCATGACTATTACTTGAAGGAAAATTACATGGCTTCTCTGCCACTCGGGTTTCTGAACATAGGCTCTGAGATCCAGAAGTCTCATCCATACATTGTGTTCATTTTCCAAATGCGCTGCTCCTTAATCACCTCATCCTGTTGGGGGGATAAAGCATGCTTTGTCATATAGTCATACCTCACTTGTGTAAGCTTTATTGTCCAGAAATATAAGGCTCTTGGTAATTATCTCTCAAGCTTACATCCAAATGCTAATTTGGCCTCCGTGTGACTGTGTGATATAATGTCACACTTAATCTTGTCATTCTTGAGAATTCCCCAGGACTAAGAAAAACATAGATGTCATCAAGTTCTATCACATTAAGGCATGTTCTGCCTCAAGAATATAGGTGTATATTACTTAAACCTTATCAGGCTGAATGACTCTTCTCCTCACTCACATTTAGCACTAGTAAATAATGATTTCTGTTTGTAATTTGCATGTGTTTCTCTGTGTATATCCCCAAATAATAAATTGTGGAGGAGTGTTTAAGCTGCCAGTTTTATTTTTCTACTTCAGAAACATTCTGGTGGTAGAAACCTGATAGTGTTTTTATTTCATCAGGCATGCTATCTATGAATATAATAGCCATGCAAAAATGTAATTACCTTAGTCTTATGACCCAAGAGAAAAATTTAGCATATTTGACACAGTCAACCTGTAGGAAAATTTAGAATTTTGTATTAAAGTGTCCCAAATTATTTTTCTGGTCACCTTAATATAAATTTAAACATTTGGTACCCCTCCCAAAAAAGGGTATCTGGGAACCAAATAGAGAACTAGAACATTTTAGAAAGTTATATTCCTTGTCTTATCAAACAGTAACTCTAACCTTGCATAGATTATGTTCAGACTTCAAACTCTATCAGCTCAGATTATGTCTTGGACTTCATTAAAATTAGATCTGTGGTCACCCTGCTTCCTATAAATCTATTATACTCTGCAGACACTTGCTGTGTGACTAGTAATGAGTGACTTTTCGCCCCATGAGTCACATGGCAGAGATTTTTGCCATGCTTGCAGAACCCACCAGATCATTATTTCTCTAGACATGATGCTTCACACTGAAAGGTCATGAAATGCTTTAAAAGCAGAAATTTATGATTGATCTTTGATGTGTATCGCCCACTTAGTTTGAAAGGGTGAGACTTCGATAATTTTTAATTAAGTCTAGTAGCTGCATCATAAGCAGGCTGTGCTGGAAAATTATAGAAGTTTACATAGTAAATCATAAAGGCATGAATTCAAAACGTAATTTTAAACAGAAACCATATAGGAAGCTGTCAGTGGAGAATCTGCTGCTGCTTGTCTCTGTTAATAACAGTTATAAAAACTGGTATAATTATCGGAGATATTTTAAGAGGAATCTGTAGTTCAAAAACTATTTAGTACCCATCATTCGCTGGACATGGAAACATTTTCTCGCTCACAAAATAAGTCTCGTAATTTTGAGCTCTTCTTAAAATTATTCAAAAACTTCGTTTGCAGGAAGTTTTAAAATATGGCCCCCTGCTAATTAGATGACACTTTATAATTCTACACCAAAGTAGGTCTTTCTAGTATTCCCCGAGAATTAATGTTTGTATGTGTCAAACATGTTCTGAATTTTCTAAATCAGAAAATTACTGTGATAACCTTAAGGGGAAAGGTGACATTATTAAAATTAAGTATTGAGTATTTAGACATACAGCTTTCTGGTGAAATAAGTTACAAATCCATGTACAAAATACTAATCTGGATTTACAAAGTCAATGCTGCTTCACAAAATAAAAGATAAACTTTTATTTATCTCAGGCATAACTTCACTGTTGAGCATTATACTGAATATTATATGACCTCTTGTATTAATAAGAACAGTTTGAGTTGTTTTGTAGTAACAAACAACTCAGCAGCTTAAAAACTTAAAAGAGAAACTATTGCTTCTTTATGGGAATTTTGCCATGGGGTTGGGTGGCTTTCTAGGGCAGTCTCAGCTTGTACCTCCAAATGAAGACCTACTCCCCAGTGCCAATGGACGATGTTAGTTGGAAAGTCTGGTGATTTCCAAGCATCAGCATTAAGTTCTTCCATACAGAAGGGACTTACGTCCTTTCTACTGACATTTCATTGACAAAGCAAATCATACAATCATGGCTTGAAGTTGAACCTAACTTCAATCATGGCGTGGCGTGGGAGAGATGTAATCCTAGTGTATGCTAGGGAAGAGGAGTGCTAGCTCCTGGTCTTCCCCCTGATATACTAGTTTTCTTATGGTTTGTGTATCTGCATGTGTGTGTCTACATCTATCTCTATGTCTGTCTCTGTAGATGTATGATAAATGATGATTCCCTATGCCCCCAATTCAGGAGATAAACCAAGCTTCTCCAGTTGTTGAAATGTTAGGACTTTCATTGATTATTTCTTTGTTCCTACTATGTGAATGATAGGATACAGAATAATACATCCCCTCTCCCATACTACTTTCTCTTCCTTTCCCTTTCCTTCTTCCCTTTCTTTCTGGGCTCTTACTCTCTGCTCCTGAACAATTTTCTCTAAAAAGTCATTTGGTGGAGGGCACCTGGGTGGCTCAGTTGGTTGGGCAGCTGCCTTCAGCTCAGGTTATGATCCTGGAGTCCCGGGATCGAGTCCCACATCAGGCTCCCAGCTCCACGGGGAGTCTGCTTCTCCCTCTGACCTTCTAGCCTCTCATGCTCTCTCTCACTGTCTCTCTCTCAAATAAATAAATTAATTAATCTTAAAAAAAAAAAAAGTCATTTGGTGGAGTCGAGTGGTTGAGCATCTGTCTCATCAGGTGGGGTGTCTGCAGGGTTCAGAGTGGGTTATCAAAGCCCACAATATAAATGCCAAAATAATATTAATAACAGAATATAACCCATTATATGAAATAGGAAACCATGGATCCATATTTGATATAAATAAATGAATGTATTAACTGAACATCTAACCAAGAGCATTTTATTTAGTCTCAAGTATCTCTCTAATGGAGAAGTATGACAGACACCACCTTCACCCAAGGATCAAAATTTAAATTATTGGTAGTGGAGCAAAGAAAAATCATGTGTTCTGGTGTGATGCAATGATAAACTGGAATCCAGTCTGTGATGTCCCTGGCAGAGATGCATATTGTAGAATGTAATCATGAGGAAATGTCCCGATTGAAAAACACTGAAAAACAATAACTGATCTTTAATATCCTGAAGAGCTAAGGAGCACTTAATCATGAAAATTAAGAAAAAACTGAGGAACTATTCCAGATTGAAGGAGATTACCAAAACATGATACTTAAATGCAAAACTTGGTTCTAGATTCTTCCACTGTAAAAAGGAATTTTTGAGGCAGTTGGAAAATCTGAATAGGTATGAGGATTAGATGGTAATACTGTGTCAATATTTGTTTCCTAGTTTCCTGATCTCGAATATTGAATGTGTTTATGTAGGAAAATGCCCTTGACTATAAGAAATAAACATTTAAGTATTTAGGGTAGTTGGGTATCATTTCAACAACTTTGCCCAAATGATCCAGGGAGGAAAATTATTGCTAATATACTTTGAATTTTCCTGTGATTTTGAGCTTGGTTCAAAATTTAAAAATTAATAAAAAACAGCTTGAATATAATTGCTTTTCATGAAATCCTGAGGAACACTTTATAACCGATTGTTAGCAACAAACAGAAATTATCACAAAAGGATTCTTATCCAAATGTCATTTGGAAAGCAAATACAAATGGTAGCAACTAGAGATAGTAAATATGCTGAAGAAAGCAAAAATATATCTTTTAAACTTAAAAAAACAAAAGGGGGCATGTGTGTGTATGTTTAAATAAAATTGGTATTTCACTTTTTGGCGTTGTATGATACCTCAAGGTAAAAATCTTCCTTGTTTTGGGTAAACTATGGGGTGGGTCCCAAAAGTACTTTAAAAATATTTGAGGAGGAGGATACAGAGATCATGTCCAGATTTTTGTGGAGTTGTCTATAGCCTCTGAGACTCATATGGCCATCCAGGCCTTCAGTGGTCACTGGTTTGCTAGCCGCAAATTGGTGGCTCAGGTGAATGGCCAGGAGCATTTTTGCAATAGTGACCTCTCTGTCCCTGGACTTGCACTTGCCTCTTGTTTCCTTCAGCCTGGCATATTTTTAATATATAAATAGTAGTATGTTGAACTTGAATAAGAAATTAAAAATTAATGTTAGCTTTATAGCCATCTGAATTTTTTGAAATCATGTTTAAAAAGAAAAACTGATTTTCAAAATGTTTTCCACTAAGCATAATAACAACTTCTGTTAATTGTCATTACATAGTTAGTTATTCTTACGAGAACAAGAAATGAGAGGATTTTTTTTTTTTTGGAAAGTTCAGAATGACCTGATATTATAACTTCAGCCAAATTTTAGTGTGTCTTTGCACCTGCTTTATAAATACAGAAAATAGATGCAAATTGCAATAGAATTATGCCAATTTTTGTCAAATAATTAGCAGTCTTCAAAAACTATGTTTTAAAATTTAAAACATTGAAGAGAGTAATATTGGTATTTTAACTTTGGGTTTTCACAGCTAAAGGGCCTAAGGATTACTTTTATTCCTGGACAGATTTGAAGAATCCAGAATCTATTATCTATGTACAGACTCGTGGAATTCTGCCTTCCAAGTAAAAGTACTGTTACTTCCTCATCCTCCCATTCTTGACTTTGAAAACGAAGTTCTGTTTCAATCTGTCCCTGCATGACCACAACCACCACACAAGATTTATGCGGACCCCACAGTGGAATGTCGTCTTCTTCTCTCTGCAAGGGATAACAAAGGAGGGGAGTAGGGATGGCATGCGACAGCGAAATCTTCTGAGGTTCTCCGTGGCTCACGTTCTTCCCTTCAGTTCCCGAAATCATGCCAGTGCCAGCGTGCTTTTTTGTCCAGGGGTGGTCTGCTGTCAAAGGGATCCGGGCTGCAATAAGCAGGCAAAATTACAAGCATTTTAAAACTGTAATTCATAGTACACTAATAGCCACTTCTTAGCACGAGCCCCGTCCACTTCTTTATCCGTATTGCCTGTTGTTTCTCTGTGTGAACTTGGGACTCCAGTGGACTGCATCTGTATTGCTAATCCCCAGCATCACGCCTGCCTGCCATGCCCTGGCTTTTATTAGCTCTTCTGCTTAAGGAAAATGTCCCCTTCTTTCTCTCCCTTCCCAGAATGCTCCTTGTCAAAGTCCCAGTCCTTCAAAACTCACCTCCGCACCTCCTACTGAGAGGCACTTCTCAGCCGCCCCAAAATGAATGGAATCTTAACACTTTTGAATCTCAGTGATGCTACCTCTTTTAACGTGATTACTCTATTCCCCCTAAAATTAGACCCATCTGTATGCTTGCCATCTCTACTACTCTTCCTCACTGCTTTATAAGATCCTTGAGAACAGCGAAAACTGTGTCTAACCCTTGTAGGTATCTGTCTCTTGAAGTATTGGCCGTAAACATGGTATACTGTAGAACTCAGTACATATGTTTCCACATCATGTTTTGAACAAGGTTCTTATATCTTTTCTTCATTTAAGTTATATTCATTTAAATTATAAGGACTTCAATGCCGGAACCAGGAACACTACAGCTCTGTTCAAATGTATGTTCACACAGCATTTATAGGCTTGATGTGGAGAGGAAAAGCCACTTTTTCATTTTTTTTTTAAGATTTTATTTATTTATTTGACAGACAGAGACCACAAGCAGTCAGAGAGGCAGGCAGAGAGAGAGGAAGAAGCAGGCTCCCCAAAGAGCAGAGAGCCCGATGCGGGGCTTGATCCCAGAACCCCGGGATCATGACCTGAGCCAAAGGCAGAAGCTTTAACCCACTGAGCCACCCAGGTGCCCCCCACTTTTTCATTTTTATAAGAAAAGTTTCACATTATAATAGTTGGGATTTTAATATAAGCATAGACAAGTTATACAGTAGAATTTCATTGAAGGATTATAAAGTCTTTCTGCTTGACGGAATGATAGAAAACCTATATAGTCACATTAGTATGAAGCATATATTTTTATGTGTTTGAGAATTTTTTTTAAATACCATTTATCATTAATTTTGTCATAGGTGACATTTTATAATTTCCCCAGTACTATGGAAATATTCCCACATGTCTGGAATTAGGTCTTCCCATAAATAATAAATAAATTCAATATTATATCTATCAATTTTTCTACCATAAAATTATTCCCCAAACAACAGGACGATGCTGCAATGACTGATTGCCCAAGCCATGCTTTTGAAATTGCCATATCGTTGTTATAATTAAGACCACATTGGGGCTTATCTGCACGAGTATCCTGACAGCAAACCAAAACTGCTGATGTGGCTTTAATGTGGACTGGGGCAAAAAATAAATAGCCTTTAGGTCTGTAAACTTAACTGCCATCTTGCAGATCCTTGACACCCTATGCTGATGCTGTAGAAGTTTTTTTCCTATCACATGTTCCAAAGCCAGAGAGTCAATTCCAATGTCAAAAACAATTCAAGAGTTTAGAATCACAGTTGAAACAGTATACATACGCCCACAGTAAAAATGAGGCAAATAAATGCTTTTTTCATAGAAGATCAATAATTTTACTATTAAATAAATATAAAGGTACGGTTAAAATGATTAACTAACATGTATACGTTTCACGTCTATAATTAGGTGTTTGTCTTAGAGATGAGATTGAATAAATCTAGAGCCTCAGGGAATGGGTTATGAGTGCTCATTTACTTCTCCCCGATCCAATTAGTATGCTTTAGAATCCATTCCTATCCAAATCCTAAACTTCTTTTCAGAGGCTGCCAGGGTCACTGAGCTGTGTGATGGAGGACAGGCTATGATCTGTGACAGATGTTTTCACCATCATGAAGCCGGGGACTTTAATGAAATGCTGCTTAATGCGGGTTATTCTGATGTTGATCCCCTGTTCAACACTGTATAAATGATTCTGAATTGCAGTTAAATTCTCACAGACATTGCCCACCGATGCATTTGCTGAGTTAGAGGGTGTACTTAATAGTAAGTGAAACGGTAAATGAAGACCATCTCAGGGTGTAGTTTGTCTATGACTTTTACTCATATCTCAAAGTTGGGGACCCCCTTCCATCTGAGGATCACTGGCTATCGAATCACCTTTTCTTCTTTAACAACCAGGTATTTCTTTCTTTTTTTTTTTTAAGATTTTATTTATTTGTTTGAGAAAGAGAGAGAGAGAGAGTAAGGGGAGGGGCAGAGGGGGAGAGGAAGAGAGAGAGAGAGAGAGTCAGTCCCCGCTGAGCATGGAGGCTGATGCGGGGCTCCAAGATCATGGACCCTGAGATCATGACCTGAGCCAAAATCAAGAGTCTGCTGCCCAGCTGACTGAGGCACCCAGGTGCCCAAACAATCAAGTATTTTCTGTTTCTAAAATTCAGAAGACTACATAAATTCAAATAGATTAAATCCAAGGGGTACATAAGTTAAAATAGATTAAATTATCAATAAAATAAGCAATAAATTCCTCCTATACTCTGCTTGTAACAATATAAAGCTTCTTATTTTTATAATTGGCATTATAAATAGCATAGTGGTAAGAAACTGGGCTCCATAAATTCTGACCTGTTACCATTATATCATTTAAGTTGTATTGGCTCATCCACTTTATGACTTTATAACTTTATAACTTTAACTTGTAATGCAGTTTGGGGTATAAAATGAGGTCCCCCTACAGAGTACTTATAACAGGGCTAGCCCATTAAAAAATGGTTCCATAGTGACGACTTCACACCATATTCTATTGATTAAAAGACACAGCCCTTTTACCTTTTATCATCTCTGCAATTATGGCATCTGAAAATGGCTGTATTTTAAAACCACAGCAGCCAGACAGCAATTAAAACATAGCTGTCTTTGCTAGTACCTGAATTTTGTTGTTATTCTTGGTGGCAATAGCGATTCCATGATATTTCTGCCCAAAATAAACAAGAACAGCTAAGAATTGTTCCTCAGTTGCTTGCTTAAGTCTTTTGTTGACATCTTCTGGTGCAATTAAAAATGTGCCAGCAACAGAACTTAGAAATGAATACCAGTACCTTGGAAGAAAGCCCTGGAGACAGTAGGAACTCTTTAAAAAAAAAAAAAATCCTGCATCTTCAATGCTTTTGATACCACTGGGATGAGTCTGTATAGGAGGGCAAACTTTGATGAATGTGAGTTATAAAGTGACTCAAAAGATTTGGACTCTGGGGGCACCTGGGTGGCTTAGTGGGTTAAAGCTTCTGCCTTCAGCTCAGGTCATGATCCCAGGGTCCTGGGATCGAGCCCCACATCAGGCTCTCTGCTCAGCGGGGAACCTGCTTCCCTTCCTCTCTCTCTGCCTGTCTCTCTGCCTACTTGTGATTTCTGTCTGTCAAATAAATAAATAAAATCTTAAAAAAAAAAAAAGATTTAGATTCTGAATGTAAAGGAGATTTAGGAATGTCTTCCTTTTGTATATGTGCAATTGAGTGATATGTTTTTAAAAACCATGTAAATGCATCCTACAAATCTATTTCAGTAAGTGTACAGTAAAAATTAGGGTTGATAAAGAAGCAGTGTAGCATCGTTTAACTTGTAGCCATCGCTCTTTCTTTGACATACAAAATGATAATATATCTTCCAGCCAATGACATCCCAGATTTGAAGAAACCTGGTACACCATCATTACTACATGGCTTTTCCAGTAACACTGTGGAAGATCAGACAACATCAGTTGATTTTAACCCCCCGTTTCACATCACCCTAAAGTCCAATACATTAAAATACATGATACTTTAAACCATGTATTTAAGATTTTCAGTTTGGGGGATAACATTTGAAAACACAATGGGTTTTCTCCATCTACAGAATCTCAATCCTCATGTTTCCCTTTGTCATTTGTACCTCATTTGTACCTCATTTTCTGCTTCTCTGGAGGATAATGCCTCTTTGAGGTCTTCCATAGTCCCCAAAACAAAAATCATGCATATTACATAGCTTAAAATTTAAGCCGGAGGATGCCAAATGGTATTAGATGACTATGTAATTTGCCTTCCCAGCAGTGTGCTGGTCACTTAGTATGTGCTAACAAATGGCAGGTATCATTGTTACTCTTAATTTCGAAGAAGAGAGAATGGTGAGTTTCTTGTCAGCACCATAGCTAATCCTCTTCCATTGTTCATTTTTGTAGGTGGAGCTCACTGTCCAAATAGCAGTGCTTTGCAAGAGGTGCGCAGCTGTAACGAGCACCCCTGCACCGTGTACCACTGGCAAACCGGTCCCTGGGGCCAGTGTATCGAGGACACTTCAGTGTCGTCCTTCAACACAACCACAACTTGGAATGGGGAGGCTTCTTGCTCCGTTGGCATGCAGACAAGGAAAGTCATCTGTGTGCGGGTCAACGTGGGCCAAGTAGGACCCAAAAAGTAAGGGCTTTAGAATGACGACGGTCGGGGCACCTGGGTGGCTCAGTGGGTTAAAGCCTCTGCTTTTGGCTTAGGTCATGATCCCAGGGTCCTGGGATCGAGCCCCACATTGGGCTCTCTGCTCAGTGGGGAGCCTGCTTCTCTCTCTTTCTTTGCCTGCCTCTCTACTTGTGATCTCTGTCTGCCAAATAAATAAATAAAAATCTTGAAAAAAAAAAAAAAAGAATGACGACAGTAAATCCTGTGGCCAGCCATGCAGGGGATTGGCTCAGGCTTCACATGCATTTTGATGCTTGTCACACCTGTCCTCAAGAGCAGGATGTGTTTGTTTTGAATGTCAGAGGCTGATGAAGTTATAACAGCTTAGGAGTCTTGTACCTGGGATCTGTAAACTCCGTAGAAATATTTCTGTGTGGTACCTACTTCCAGTTTTATGGTAGCACTTTCTCCTTTTATTAGGCTAGTGAGGCTGTGAAAGGAGTGCTTGCTCTGGGCCTGGCTGATCAATAATGACAGTGGATGAAGTCCTAGCAGCGCAGGTCATCTGTGACCTCCTGTGTACCCGTAGGCTATGGAGTCTGCCACTGTGGTTTAATTGGGCTCAAGCCTTCTATGATCTGCCTTTCATTTCCCCTAGAAAATACTATATCAAAAATACTGAAGCCAAACTTATTACATCTTTTAATGGTTAAATGAATAAGCCATTTACTTCCGAAAGAGAGCCTTGGGATAGGATGAGTGCTGTGGTAAGTAGAAAAACCATCAGTTTCTCACTGTGGTTACAAATAGTGTAATAACAAGGCAAACAATATGCTAGAGGGGAGGACAAAGAACCAGAAGAGTTGGCATATTATATGTGCCCTGTGAGAAATATAAATGACAACATGTCACAGCATAACCGAGCTAGTCAATTCTTCAAGAAAATTAATAAATCAACTCCAAAAATGTATTCCTTTAAGGGAGGGGCGCTTTTATCTTTTGAGATGTAGACAGCATAAATCTTTGAGAATTCAAATCTTCTTAGCCATGTGAAACAGGAAAGTCAGTCAGTTTTGCTTTGGTATGAAAACAGTCTCGAAATGTCCAAACACTTGGCCAGGTGCTTCAGTATAATGTGCGACCTTAAGCATGCTCCTTAACCGATTCTGGCCTTAGTTTTCAAAGTTAATTAAAAGGATTTGATTAAAAAAAATAGTAATATAAGCACTCAATAAATCTGGGAAAGTATTATTTTCCCTTAAAAATTTGAGATCCTTCCTAGTGTTTCAGGGAAATGATAATAATGTAGCAGATGTGTGGAGAACTTCAGGGGATAAATAATAATCCCATTAAGAGTTGTTTTTACGTGGCCAGGGTTCCAGACATTAAGGATATTTTGCCCCATACTTCTTTTGATTATATAATCTGAAATGCTGAAACATTAGGAAATACATGCCAGGAAGACTGGAATAAATTGAGAAACTATTCCACATCCTTAATAGGTAGCCCCAAACCACTATTTTAATAGATATAATGCTAAAGTTGTAAACAACGTAACACAGGGAGTTAATGGGCAGTGTATTAAAATTCTCTGGCACTAGCAGCAGGGGCAGAAGTGCCAAGCCCTGGAAGATTCTGGGTCTTGCTGGAACTAGCATGCAGGTAGAAATACTCCCTGCAGAGGGCTATGACCTGACCAACCTGGCACAGGATTGCGGGTTATTATGCTGAGCTGCTGTAAGTGAGCTCACTCCATTCCTGTTCCACAGTTCATCACCTGCAAATATCGCTGTTGATATTTTCCTCACTTACCCAAGTTACAGACTGTTTTTGCTAAGCAGTAGATGTACATGTGTATAAACCTATGTGTGAAAGAGCCTGATGGATGAATGTCATTAAATCATTCAATAGGAAGGGTATCCTGAAGCCCCATGTCAAGCCACCACAATAATCCATTAAAAATTTCCTTTGCCCTTGCAGCCTTTATTCAATGACCTGGATGCGTGTATGGATTTGTCAAGTTAAATGGATTTACTTTGCCATTAAAGTTCTGAAAACTTAAGCAAATATTGTGAATCCAGGAGAAGATGTTACTGCCTTTATCCCTAAAAGCTAGGTTAAATTCAGTGAATACTTTTCAGTGCTAGGCATTTGAAACAAAAATGCAAATAGAAACATTGTTTTAAACTCCTCTTAATAAAACAGATTACTGTGCAATGGTAAAATCAATGCTATTGATCTTATCTATCCTCCGAGTAACAAACTTCAACTCCTATCACATCTGTTTAATTTGACCTTGAATAAGATTTGGGGGGAAATCAATTCCTTGATTTAAACCACAAACACTAAATACAAATAGTACAAAGGAGAAAAGAAGCATGTTGACTGAACCAATTGCTTCACCAAAGGAAGTCTGAATTCATTTTATTGGATGTAATCTAGGCTGTATAATTTATCTTTGTGTGTTCATTTAATGGCTTTGTTGTTAGTAATTTTATTCTCCACAGTTAGCCAAGTATCTTGCTGTGGATATTTCAAAACTAAAACAGAATTTTGGAGGTTGTCAATGCTAACAGTGTAAATTCCATTGATTTATAAAGGCCTAAAATTTGAAGAGTTTACTATGAATGCTCTTCCATTATTAAAGTTGTAAAATTACTTCATTGAGGAGTACCTCCAGTAATAATTATTAGTCAATAATTCCATAATTCCAAAATAATTAACAGTATTATATGTGGGTTTTTGCCAAACAATGTTTTCTAGCTAATGCAGGTTAAATTATAATTCTAAATATTTATAATTTCAGTTCTAACAATTCATTAACTTCTGTGACTCACATCTAAATTTCTTTGTTGTCCCAGCAATTAGGAAAATCCAAGATTATCCTCAACATAAACAAAGGAGATTATTTCTTTTTGAAATCTTGAGTCCAATATATTTTTCAGATTTACTTCCAAATAAACCCTAGTGTTATAGAGTGAAAGAGGAAAGCATGTACCTGTATAATTGAATAGAACATAATATTTATGTATGAGATGGAACATGTAGATAAATAAGTATAATACAAGTTATATAAAAAGTGAAGTGTCAGCAAAGTGCTATAAAGATATTATGGAAAGGAGATTAATGATGTTGATTTTTTTTTCCACTCATAGTTCAGTTGTGAAAATCTGATTAATCTATTTGTTAAAAAACAATTTATCCTGACCTACAGAAAATTTGGCTTCTCCCATCAGGAGTGTTTTTAAATCCCATTTTTCACTAATTTGCCAAGTTATTCCAGCAACTAGTAATACTAGTAGTTGCTGGTT
>ML099197.1:14405-36153 GCA_003697995.1 Taxidea taxus jeffersonii
ATTTCTTTGCTGCCTCTTAGCTTCTTTGTCAGAGATTTATATGACTTCAAAAAAGAACTCCTTAGGAATCAGAACAATAAGTTACTTTTAGTCATATAAATTATGCTATTATGTTTTGTTGCCCTTAATATACACCCTCTTCTAGTGTTAATGCTAGTGGTCAGTATTTGACCACTAGAAATAGTAGAATCAGATCTTGAAGATACAGAGAAGAATTGGGAAAATTTAAAAAAAATCACTTGAATTTATAATCAACAAGATAGTGTACTCAAAACTCATACATCAGCTTCCTAAAATTATCTTTTAAAAACTGAAAACTCGGGGCGCTTGGGTGGCTCAGTGAGTTAAGCCTCTGCCTTCGGCTCAGGTCATGATCTCAGGGTCCTGGGATCGAGCCCTGCGTTGGGCTCTCTGCTCAACAGGGAGCCTGCTTCCTCCTCTCTCTCTGCCTGCCTCTCTGCCTACTTGTGATCTCTATCTATCGAATGAATAAATAAATAAAAATCTTTAAAAAAAATAATAAAAACTGAAAACTCATATAAATTAAGACATTGCAGTGTTTTCTCATTATCTTTCTCTTGTGTTCCTAATAAATGTTTGCTGTATTTTTGAAAGTAATTTAATTAATTTTACTATAATTTGTCAAAAACAGTGTTTTATTCTTCTTTGAATTACTGGTTGACTATTTTTGTTTTATCTATATTTACTTTTTTTGTCCCAAAAATGTTTTAATTTATAAATATACTTAAAATCCCATAATTGGGATAAATTGAAACTGGGGACAACAGAAGACAAAATAAGAATAGAAACACTAAATGAAACCAGGAATAAAGCAAAAAACTGCTTATCATAATATTCTATCTATATACATTTATTGTTTTGTTATTATAAAATGTATAGCTATAATATCATCCTCTTAGAGCATGTACTGTATATTGAATATACTCCATTATAAATCTTATGTTATGCCACACATATTTTATAAAAATAAACTGTAGAATAACCTGGAAACTTACAATCAGCAATAAGCCTATTTACTTACACAGAGATGCAGAATTAGTTAAATTAGTGATTTGAACCACAAATTTCTTATAGAGCATGTTAGAAAATATGTATTTATTAATGGGGAGATTTTTATAAGGGGATATGGTATAATTACTATATTTTGTTCTAGTAACACAATTACTATTATTAAATTTATACATCCTACCTTGAGAAGCTTTTTTGAGGTCCAGTTTGGAAGAATCAATGTAGTTGTATAGTTCTTAGAAAAAATGAATGGGCTGCTAGAATTAAATAATACAGGTTGGTGACTGTTTAGCCATTTTAGTAATGAAAAATTTAAGGATACTAAATGACCTGGTTTTCTGGGTTACCAAAGAGGCCAAGTAATTTCCCTTTGCATTTCCTAGGTGTCCTGAAAGCCTTCGACCTGAAACAGTGAGGCCCTGTCTCCTTCCTTGCAGGAAGGACTGTCTTGTGACGCCATACAGTGAATGGACATCATGTCCCACCTCATGTAAAGAAGGTATGAGCTCCAGAGTTCTGCAGATCATTCACCTAGAAAACACACTCACCAGGCAGGACCTCCAAGTTCTTCTGGCTGAGCAGTGTTTGTGCTTCCTACACGGGGCTGGGTAATCCTGGTTTGTCATGCATGCCGTAAAATTCTAGTTTCCTTCTAGAAAATAGCCAGCTTTCAAGAACCAAACAAATGAGTTTTATGCCAAAAACTGATTTAAGACTATATGATGTAGATCAAAATGAGTGGATTTTAGGCTTTATTCTATTAACAAGGTTTCCTTTAACATTAATTCTAAAAGAATGTATAGTGTCCCTGTGTATTTCAGAAAGAATATACAGCAATTTTATCCATAATCATGGCTTCCAGCCCTCTTACTGGCAAGAAATAAATAGCCATGGGCCCAGATTCACCATAAAATTCAATTTTGCAGCCCCCAAGACTGCAAATAAAGAAAAGAGAAAAATGGCCGGATTATACCTCTTCTAACACTTACGTGCCATGAGGCATTTGCAAGATGAGGATTTCTTCCCAGTTTGGTTTGGTTTGGTTTTTATTACTCACAAAGACTCTTTAATATCATGGCAGATACTTTGATAACTCTTATCCTCCAGAATGAAGTCCTTTCTCATTGCTGCTGAGAAAGATATCAATATCCTCCAGGTGACTTATGTAATACCCAGGCAAATTTTCTCTCAGTGTCATGGGTGACACTCCTTTTTTTTTTTTTTTTTAATTTTACTTTCCCAGCAAATACAGATAGTTTTTCTTAAATTTCTTTTATGTTTTTATTTTATTTATGCTTCTGGACTCTTACAAAAGAGATTCAATTAAGAATCAACTTCTAGAGGGGCCTGGATGGCTCTGCTGGTTAAGCATCTGACTCTTGATTTTGGCTCAGGTCATGAGCTCAGGGTTGTGAGATCGAGCCTCACGTCCATGTTCCACATTCAGTGCAGAGTCTGAGGTTCTCTCTCCCTCTCCCTCTGTCTTTTCCCTCATTTATTCTTTCTCTCTAAACAAATGAAATCATTAAAAAGAAAAAGAAGAATCAACTTCTAGATTAACCACTATTTTAAATTGCCAAAAATTATTTAAATTGTTAAGATATTATATGAGGTCATAAATTTAATAATGGATTGTTTTTCCAGGGTGATTATCATTTTATACAGTTAAAACATGAGTTCCTTTTATGTTTTTTAAAAAAAAATTAGGTACCTTTGAAACATCAAATAAAATTAAACTATAAAGTGAGCAAGAATATAAAATTTTTATTTTAAAAGTCTTTTAAGACATCTAAACTGGTTTTGGTGTAAAAAGTTTTAAGCATGGGGCATCTGGATGGCTCAGTGGGTTAAGCCTCTGCCTTTGGCTTGGGTCATGATCTCAGGGTCCTAGGATCAAGCCCCACGTGGGGCTCTCTGCTCAGCCGGGAGCCTGCTTCTCCCTCTCTCTCTGCCTGCCTCTCTGCCTACTTCTGCCTACTTGTGATTTCTCTGTCAAATAAATAAATAAATAAATCTTAAAAAAAAGTTTTAAGTATTAACATTTTCAAAACAACATTAATGGCGTTAAACTTACTCATAAACCAGTGTCATTGGCAATTTTTCCATTTTCTTATTTGCTTAAAAACTAAATAACAGATGATATCATCTGGCTTGGTCATAATCAACAACAGAATGGTACTTTATCAGTCAACACTTCTGTGGTAAATATTAGTTATTCATCACTACAGTAAAAAAGCTTATCGATTACATACGATTACATACGATTCATGTGCTTTCAAAATTTATTCTTAATGTTTTTATACTTAATGTTCATGTTAGTATAAGGCAATTATTTACTAATAATTCCAAAAATGTGCAGTTACACTTATGTAATTCATAAACTAACACAAACATAACATTTTTAGGTGAAATTTTTGAAGGCGGGAAAAACCTTTGCCTTTTTCTTATACTAAATACTTCCTTGTACTGAGTAAAGTATTTTAAAATAAAACTTGAAATGCTCTAAAGTATTTCAAGGAAATAAAATAGAAAAACACAAAATATTCCATTAAATTTTAGAATCTAGGGTAGTCACAAAAGTGAGGAATCAGGTAAATTTTTCTCATTTCTTTAGGTCTTCGTTTGAAATTAGTTTGAGATATTGGGATAAATCCAGGAATTAGAAACTAGTTTAGTAGCCTATAAATTTTCTTCTGTATGAAGAAGAAACAAAAGATATATGCCTGGAAAAGAAATAAAAGATGTAACTTAATTATAAAAATACTATAAATTAAAATCAAATAATATAATTTTATTTTGATTTCTGCTGAATTTTATGGTACTAAGAAAGTGAGTTGCTCTTCTCTGTTTGACCACTTATAATTTTTTTAAATTATGTGACAAACTGTGATTACTTATATAAGGCCCTTTAATTAAATTTAGCAGACAGATGAAGAAATAAACTGTAAATACTATGTACATGTTAATTAAATTAATACTTACTGGTATTATGTATGCATAAATACTTACTGGATTTCTTACTTATTGATTCCTATATAAAACTGGTACATTAATGGCCCTGTAGAGAAGACACAGTCCCTGACTTCAGTGAGATTTTGATTTCATTTAAAATACAGAATAGTATGGGGGATGCCTGGGTGGCTCAGTTGGTTAAGCAGCTGCCTTCGGCTCAGGTCATGATCCCAGCGTCCTGGGATCGAGTCCCACATCGGGCTCCTTGCTCGGCGGGGAGCCTGCTTCTCCCTCTGCCTCTGCCTTCCTCTCTATCTACCTGTGCTCGCTTTCTATCTCTAACGAACAAATAAATAAAATCTAAAAAAAAAAATTTTTAAATAAAAAAAATACAGAATAGTATGAGTTCTAAAATGTGAAACTCTTCAATATAAACCCGATAATGTTAAGACTTGATTCATAAGAAGATTTAGTTGTAAAACAGAGCTCTAAGGAAAGGAAGGGGGAAAATATTGTGGAAAAAAATAGTAGGGAAAATCTTGTTGGAGGTGGAAGCAATCTTTTTGAAAGAGGGAACATATAAAAGAATCCCAAGGGAGGATCAAAAGCATCAGGAAAACTCTTAGATGACCATGTGAAGGTGTGTCATTTGAGAGGAAAGAGACAACTAGCCCATTGGAGCCCAGAGAATAGGGAGAAAAATCAAGATGTGATGTTGGAAAGAAAAATAGAGACAAGTTATGGAAGACCAAGTTGGGCTTATGTCTAGCAGGACACAATTTTTAGTTTTTGAGCATATATATATAAGTAGTGGTTTTATGGTGTAATGGAATGAGTGAACTTTAAATCAGCAAATCCTGTTTGAACACCTGTCTTTGCCACTTAGCAGCCCTGTAACCTTATGCAAGATACTTAAGCTCACCAGGCCCTGCTTATAACATCTATGGGTTGTTCTATAGCACAAAAGAGATAATATATGGTATGGTGCTCATGCTTTGTGAACCATGATCCAACTGACATATAATTTATTAGTTAGCCTATTATTGATTTGATGATTGATTGACCAACCTATCTATCCATCCATCCATCCATCCATCTATCCATCTATCCCGTATTTTCTTTTTTTTAATTTCCTTTGTTTAAGTTAAGGAAATAACCTTCATGCTGCATATGGTCAATGTCTAGTGAATGCAGTCTAAATGCAGACTTTCTTAGAAGTTTGTGTATCAGTGTGAGAAAAGTATTTAGATCATGATGAAGAAAAAAATGATTATTACTTAAGTATTTGCTGAAATGTTTACTGATACTTGTTTTTAAATATTCATTATGCCATTAAACATCATATATTATTTTAAGCAATTATTTTTTCCTTTCTGTGGTGATTTCTCAAATAAATTTAATATTTTAAATTTTAAATATAAATGATACAGCAGTAAACAAGGAAATCAATGTTCCTTGCTCTCAGGAAGCTTATGGTCTGGTGCTATGAGACAGACTGGACATTTAATGATTGTTCTAATCTCTCAATGAGTACCAAGGATCAAGCCACGGGTGCAGGGGGTCTTGAGAAAAGAAAAGATGTGACATCATTTTGGAGAATGCAGAAGCAGACAAGCTAATAACATTTATAATTTCTAAGCAACATGAAGTCCCCACTTAGTTATGTCTTTAAAAAAGATTCCTCAGCACAGTTGTCATTGTTTTTCCAGCCATGTTCAGCTGCCTGAGTGCAGAAAAAGTGTAACCAAATAATGGGTTTTGATTAGAATTGGGGTTTTCCCAGGAGAGTACAAGGAAAATAGAGAAGAGCAGGGAATCAAGGGTGTTCTCAAGGGAGTCCTCGTTGTAATAATGGAGGTGGAATCCCAGTTGGGTTGGGATGGAAGTGAGGTCATGAAAGGAATGATATATAATGAAGAAGTAGCAAGGACAGTGGACTGGCAGTCTCAATTGAGTTTGAAGAATTTTAGTAAAATGAGAACTGAATCCATTGAACTGGAAGGTTAGGAGAAATGACAGGAAAGTAAGATATTTTAAGATGAGAGTGTGCAAGTACTAAAAATAATATCAAGGGCTGAACAGAAAGCACTAATAATGGATTTGAAACGGAGGAAAAGGTCTTTGAAGATGAGGAGGTACAGTAATTCAGAGCCCAGCACCTTGCCTGGAATAACCATGTGGTTGCCAAAGCCAGCAGAGTGGTGGCCAGGGTAGGAAGAGAAATGATTACATTGAGGGACATTCTAAAGTGATTAATTAATGAAATGTTAGTAGCTGGCCACTATGAGGTGGGTAGCTGATAGCCTGTTGACAACAGAGGAGTTGGAGATTTTTAAAGATAAAAGGAGAAGAAAAGTCTGGGAAATGTTTAGAATCAGCTTCCACCAGCAAAAAGGATGAAGGAAATTTTCCAAGAAGAGATAGAAGATGCAAGATCATGTGATCTAATGGGCGTCTGGGTGGGAAGATTAGAGGATAAAATAAAATGAGAAAGTGAGTATCAGGTTACACACGTAGGGAGTGCTGTGGGTCCAAATGGTGATGGAAGACGTGGGGGTGTCAGGAAGGGGTCGTGGCAGTGGTGCTAGTTTCTTGGGAGAGTGACAGACATGTGAGGTATAGAATGAGTTCAGTTGGCTGATCTCTTGAAGGATTTAGTAACCGCTGTGAATTAAAATGTACGGTGCCACTAGGATACTGTTCTTGCCCTTGGAGCCCTGGATGGTGGTGTCCAAGGAGTCCAAAAATGCCAGCTCAGAAACCTATTGTCCTGTGACGAGCTCCTGGGTGGTGGTGGCCGAGGAGTCCAAAAATGCCAGCTCAGAAACCTACTGTCCTGTGACGAGCTCTCCGAGAGCAGGGCTGTGTTTGGTTAAGCCCGGGTCATCTCAGCAGGAGCAGAAGACCAGCCCTGCTTATTCTATTTGGAAGCTCTGTATTGAGTCTCACATAACAAAAGGCTTTCAGAAACCCTAAACCTAGGCACTCAGACTTAAAAAGAATAACTCTAATTGTGCATTGAGGAAATAAAGCCAAGGGAGTGAGAGAGGGGTTTGCTGTTGGACAACAGTGCCAAGATGCATTGTATACCCAGAGAAGCCTTTTCTGTTTTTGCCTGTAGACTGCTTTAACTGATAATAACAACACAATGGTGTTATGGAAAGCTAGCCTATTGTTGTACGGGGAAAAAAAGCAATGACATGTGGTTAGGGGCTTTTATTTCTTTTCATTATTTGGTATGAAATGGGAATAATCCAGGCTTCATCGAAATAACACTGACTTCTGCACACAATTAAAAATAGTAAATGGAGTTCTATGTTCGAGGACAGATAATAGCAACAGAAAATTAACTCAAGGATAGGATGCTTATTTAATTCTTCAGGTAAAGTCTAAATCTTATTAGAGCTTTAAACTTAAGAAAATGTGGGGCCACCCTCCCTTTAAAAATCACTTTAAAGAGGTAAGATTATGCTGTGTATTGCAGAAGATGGACTAGAATAACTTAGCATGCCAGGAAAAAAAAAAAAAGAATTATTTGAAATGTCATTCAGCCCTCTCTCAAGATGTGTCTTGAAAAATCAATGCCAGTAAGGATCAGTATTGAGTAGAGAGTAGTTTTAATTCTCAAACCAGTGCACTTGTTACCTTTTTCCAGATTTTTATACATTTTTACACAGGACTTTCCTAAAAAAAATAGGAAACATTTATGTCTATAAGTACTTGTATTTAAAAATATCAGTACTTTGGATTAAATAATACATTTTACTGCCCAAATTCTGTCCCCTCCTTTTTCCTAACTGTATTTATTGACTTGAAAGCTAGAAGGGATATTGCAGAGAAGTCTAGTCTACCTGGATGCCCTGAAGCAATATGGCACTAGAATTACCCCCAAAGATATGAAAACTCTCTTTACATTTTGCATCTTGCATGAGACATTTCCCTTTCAATTTCCTAGCACTCCGGTGCTCCAGTCTGCCATCCATCCCATGTCTAGCTTAACAAATCTTGGTTTTGCCTGCCCTTTAAATCCTTCCATCAAGCAAATTATCGGGTGAAATTTATCTTGAATTTCTTAAGATAATCTGTAAAATGCTATAATATAACTACATGAGAGATTGCATATCCTCTGAGTCTGTGTGCCTCATTATCATGTAATTGTTTTTGAGTATCTAACCCCTTTTTCTGTTTCTATCTTTGATAGATATTTTCACTATAAGCACTATAGGTATATTTCTTTATTTTCCCCATGTTTATTATTTCCAATGAACAAAATGATCCCTTATTTTTTATTAATTCTCAGTGCACAGACTTTGTACCCATACCCTTCCTACTGTAAGGAAGTGGATAAAAAGAAACAGAAGGTGCTACCTAATAATCCACTTGAGAAGTGAAATAAATGTATCTGCTCATCCAGCAAATATTTATTAAATCCTTGGGGCACCTGGGTGGCTCAGTGGGTTAAAGCCTCTGCCTTCGGCTCAGGTCATGATCTCAGGGTCCTGGGATCGAGCCCCAGATCGGGCCTCTCTGCTCAGCGGGGAGCCTGCTTCCCTTCCTCTCTCTGCCTGCCTCTCTGCCTACTTGTGATCTCTCTCTGTCAAATAAATAAATAAAATCTTTAAAAAAAATTATTAAATCCTTACCATGTGTGACTGGTGTTCTATATCCTAAGACACAAAGAGAAATGGAAAACTATGGATGTCTGTCAACCACATGCAATAAATTGGCTGCGAATGCATACAGGAAACCATGAAGGTTGTAAAATTCCAGGTTTGCCTGCTCAAGTTATTACTGAGAAACCTTCCACTTTTCTTTCTAAATATGTGCCGTAGCTCTCCCTTTGTCGGCATTCTGATCTGAGGGCTCCCTAACCTGGCTGAGCTCCACAGTGCTGTTTCTTTGAGTATACAAGTAATTTCATAACTGAGAGATCTGAGAATCAGCGCACCTCCCAGTGGATAGAAACACGGATACCGTGACACTTCCTGTGTAACCCCATTAAACTTCCTCTGTAGGTGTTACAGCTTTGGAATGTTCTGCTTTCATCAGCTCACAGTCACTGTTCTGTGGACCACACAAGGTCAAGGTATTTGAACTTTTTTAAGAGTAAGTGGATTGCCACTGTGGAATCAATTATGGAAGCGAAAAGAGTTATCGTGATCTTATATAGCAAATACAAGCTCGTGGACATTGCAATGAAAAGACCCTAGAATGCTTCAGAGTTGTACCTGAGGTGAAATTTTTGCTTTGAGGTTGGAAAATGAAGTAGGATTGAAAGGCTGTCTGCTGCTTCTATCACAGGGACTAGCTATGACAGGAGGCGCACTGCCTGCGTCCCTTGTGACAGTTAGTGATGCGGAGCTTTTAGTGTATAAGGTGCCACTGAGACTGAACTCATTGTCTCCTCCAGGTTCCAGATCCCTGGGTCTCAATTCCATGTCTGTGGTCTACCTGCATGTAGACAACATGGTTGGTGAGTTACTCACTCTGAGAACCGTGACCATCCTGGAAACAAAGACCCACTCCTCCATATTCTTTCTTTCTTTCCCTATCAAACAACCACTTCCTTCCTTCCCCCAATGCTAACCAAATGATAAGAATGAATATGTAGTTTGTATACTCTTTTAAAAAGATGAAAGACCATAATGTTAAAAAAAAAGAAAAATAGTAGAAAGTATAAAAGAAGGATGGAGTCAGGTAGCACATGGAGTTGGGGAAAGGGGACAAGAAGAGAAAAATCACACTGTGAAGTCAAAGTTAAGGTAAGATCCTGCAATTCAGAAGGAAATTTGCCCAAGATTCTGGTGAACAAAGCGAAAAATAGAAACCTGTAAGAGTCTTAACAGATTATCAAGGGAAACAAAATTTTCCTAGCTCTAAATTATTAGAGGAATTTATCACCTGGGCCTTAAAATAGGGGCCATTGGAACAACATAATGGATGGAGGCAGCATTAGCAATTTTATTAGAAGTCCTATTGGTGTTTCTTAGATCTTTCCTAGATAAATGGTATTTAGTACGTAAAAGTTGCAACTGGTATTCAGACTGCTGTTGTTACAATTTTTTAAAAAAGTCTTTGACAGTATTTTCAAATTCTTTAATTCTCTGCTACTCACTACCTTCAGCCCCTACCCCCTACTTTCTTACTTGTCGTATTCTAATGATTCACTGAAATGGTTAATATAATCACTAATAGTCAAGGTTTTCACCACAGTGGGAATAATCCTAAAAACTTACATGCGAGCCCTAGAATCTTAAATTGGGATAAAATATGCAAGGTCATCTATTCCAGTAGATCTCAAACCTGGCTCTTCATTCACAGTTCCCTGGCAAGCTTTGTAAAAATCAGATTCCTAGGGACGCCTGGGTGGCTCAGTTGGTTAAGCAGCTGCCTTCGGCTCAGGTCATGATCCCAGCATCCTGGGATCGAGTCCCACATCGGGCTCCTTGCTTGGCAGGGAGCCTGCTTCTCCCTCTGCCTCTGCCTGCCACTCTGTCTGCCTGTGCTCACTCTCTCTCTCTAACAAAAAAAAAAAAAAAAAAAAAATTTAAAAAAAAAAAAAAAAGAAAAAATCAGATTCCTAATCCAGCTCCCAGAGATTCTGACAGTAGTTATGGGTAGAGGGTGAGAAATCTGTATTGACTTTTATTTTCAGGTTTTGAAAGAAAGTCTCCTACATGGTCAGACATTTAGGAATCCTTAATCTGCTTCTTTCTCCCCGCTTTTATGGAAATCTTCAGTCCACATTGCTGGGAGTCACTTCCCCAGACCATTTTGAGGGATACCCCGACTTCATGAGGGAAGATGTCCCTTATTAGAAAGTTGTGATTGCCAAATCACGTTTTTCTACTAACACAATAACTTTAAGAAAGTCTCATTTAATTGTTTATTAAACATCCATTGTTAGGGACTGCTAACCTTTCTAAATTTCTCTTTTCTTATATCTGCATATCAAATATTTAATGATCTTGCAAAAAATGTAAATGCATCATGCGAACTCTATTAAAATAATTCTCCAGGGAGGGACACCTGGGTGGCTCAGTTGGTTAAGCAGCTGCCTTCGGCTCAGGTCATAATCCCAGCGTCCTAGGATCAAGTCCCACATCGGGCTCCTTGCTCAGCGGGGAGCCTGCTTCTCCCTCTGCCTCTGCCTGCCATTCTGTCTGCCTGTGTTCGCTCCTGCTCTCTTTCTCTGACAAATAAATAAATAAAATCTTTAAAAAAAAAAAATTCTCCAGGGAATTCTAATATAAGTAAAATCGTGCCATGCGATTGTGCCTTTGTTCTTAAAGGGTATGTATTATAAATTAGAATATGTTTTATTAAAGTTGGCAAGTCTTATACATTGCCTCTTTCAAATACGAAAATATTTGGACATCTTTAGATGAGTAATACTGTCAAGCTGGTATCTTCATCGAAGGTAAATCTTAATTATTTCCGTTGGTTTTTTTAAAACATAATTTGGAGTTATTTACTTACAGTAATTGCTACTCTGAATGTTTCTGTAAAAATTCTGCCTCTAGGAAACCACTTTGGTTTCACTACTTACAGCCCTCATGTTTAGAATGTGACCTGAATTGAAGATCTTAGGCTGTTTAACATGAATAATAAATGACCAGAATAATTTATGAGGTGTGCATTTCAAATTAAGTGAATAACAAAGAAATAAAATTTCACATTAAAACATTGAATATAGTCTCCTAAGAAAGATTCATTAGAACTGTATGAGTCCCATGTGGTAAACAGGACTATGTGAAATGGCATAAAAATAAACATAAGGTAGAGGAAAATAAATTAATTAGGTCTGTCATATTTCTCAAGGGGAAAGAAATATACAAAAGAGCAATTACTTTGTATCTGTACATTAACAAGGCTAGTTGACTATGGAACTATTTTCTCTGTTCTTCACATTTTTGAATATAAATTGGTTGGGTTCTCAATATAAGGGTCTGGAGAATTTGGAAAATGATGAGACTAGATGATGCCTCTTGTTCAAGGATGTCAAAGCACATGTAGCTGGAAGCAAGGTAATTTCTTCACAAGGGCTGGAATTTAGAGATTATTTTATCAGTGCAGGGTAGAGCAGTTAAAAATCTGCCTCATTCCAGGGGACTCCGGAGTCAGAAAGCAGTCTCGGCACCGGGTCATCATTCAGCTGCCAGCCAACGGAGGCAGGGACTGCACGGACCCGCTCTATGAAGAGAAAGTCTGTGAGGCGCCTCCCGTGTGCCAAAGCTACAGGTAATGGGGTTAAAGAAAAACCATTGTAAGCCATGCACTGAGCAAATACTCCAAGACCATTTTCTTTCCCATGATGAGAAAAGAAAGCCAAGGACGGTCCTGCAGGCTCGGTGGAAATTTGCATGGGTTGTGGCTGTGTGTGCCATCGCTTGCCTCTTTAGAGGAGCTGCCCGCTACCGGTATTATCTCCAGGGAGGCAAATACTTGTGTAAATTTCCAAACTGTGTCACTAGCTCCAGGGATTGGGGGAAGTGTCTTGTGATGATCTAAACTATAAAAAATTCAGAGAGGTGGTTAATAATTATGAAACACCTAAACAATTCTCTTCCTGGTAGAGGAGGAGCCTAAGCATTCCTCCCCTGGCTCCAAAGAGCACCTGTTCCTCATAAATGCTAGCATTCAGGTTCACAAAATGACATCTTCAGTGTTGCTAATAAGTTGTCTGTGCTACTCATTTGTGGCCACCTCAAGGAAAATTCAGGTTATTCAAGCTATATAACATCATCTTGATGATTATTAGGGACATTTTTCCTCGTAACCATTAAAAGAAAGCACCTACTTAAAACTTGATGCAGTACATAATTGCAGTCTGATGACAGATGATGTTTTATGGCATTAATTGATAGAATGTGTGATCACAAAATAAGATGAATCTGATGAATATGATGGCATATTTGCCATCTTATTTTCTCTGTATTTAATTCCGACATGACAAACGGTATAAATGTATGTTTCCTCTGAACAATGACTGACAACTGTCAGCCCCAGAATTACTTATTTGGGAGATTTATTTTTGTAAAATGTATTTTCATTGCAGTTTCCGAGTTACTCCTATGATGCTCCCCAAAAGATACCATACAAAAGGTTCATGACTTGAATACAGTTTTATAACTCGAATATAAAATAAACATACTCTATTTAAATGGAATGCATCACTTGTAGTACTGTCTGCATAGTAGATGTGATTTAAAAATGTGACAAGTATCAACTACACTTCAATTTTTTAAAAAAAGCCTAAATGCATCTATAGAGTTCATTTCTATAGAAGCTGACAATGAGGAACTCTTGTCTCCACGGCCGTAGAAACTGCCTGTATATTTAATGCTGCTTTTTACAATGTCTTGATAGAGATCTAAATTACATTTAGATAGGACTCAGCGTTGGGAAATAAATTCCCACTTGCCATGTTCAAAGTCATGTTTCCATTTCTCTATGGTTTGCCTGGCATTTTTGCTTCCTCTCTATGAGGCTTCCGTCCTTTCCTTGCAGGTGGAAGACTCACAAATGGCGCAGGTGCCAGCTGGTCCCCTGGAGTGTACGACAGGACAGCCCTGGAGCGCAGGAAGGCTGCGGGCCCGGACGCCAGGCAAGAGGTGGGAAGCTCCGTTCCACACTTGATTCGTTTTTCATTCCTCTGTCATCATTCACTTAACCACTAGCTTGAGGAGTCTGTCGCTCTGAAGCCATGCTTGGTGACTAGAGCAGCAGACATCCATCCACTTCTGCCCAGTCCACCTGACATGGCTACATGGAAACCTCCTTTTAAACTGTGTCCTTCGTTCTTGGACCAGAACCTGTAACTCCTCTGGTTGAATTTTCCTCCATTGGTATTTAGAAGATAACCAGAGCAAGCTCTCAAGGAGGCTATGACTGTACTGTACCCTGCAGCTTGTTTGGGATTTTTTGGTTAGTTTTTGTATCATGGCATTCCACAGCAGTTAGCTTGTCACCCTAACACTCAATGAGATCCTTATGTCCTTGCCCATAGGAACTCTATGTGTGCATGCGTATAGCGTACTATGATTGGTTAACTTTCCAGAAATGCTCAGCAACGACATTCCTAATGTTGCCATGGCTCTGCCCATTCCTGTTCATATTCAGTACTGATTTTTAAATGGCAGATTTATTTACTCACATTTAGTGCCATATGTGGACTGCAATCTGTCTGCACTACTAGATAACATGGAGTCTTGCAGAAATGAGTGACGGAAATGTTTCCAACATTTACTGGGTAGTGTGGCTATTTACTAGGTATTGTGGATGCTACATTCCATGCTTTGGAACATGTTGTTTATACTTGTAGCAACGTCAGCCTTTAGAGAACATGATTGTTTTTACTTACCTTGAATTTGAGCATGCAGTTCCTGCTATATTCTTAAAATGTAGCTATGTATTTAATTTCATTCATAAAATCCTGTTTTGCCCCCTCATTTGTAGTTATGTATGTGGTGATGATGCAGAAGTCTGAACACACAGAATTCCAGTTTTTGTTGATTTTGATCCTTGACAGTGAGTGCAAAGGTTGCTTTTTTAACTTAAGAAAAATAGCTTCTTTTTGGTAAACATCTTCTGTTTTTAGCATCGTCCTTTTAGAAATCTTTATTTGAAACCTAAAATTTAGTTTATAAAGAATATTAACAACCTAGTGATGTTTAGAATTTTATTTCATGTACTTAATTTTCCTTATTTGTCCTCCACCATCAGCTATGGCGAGAACATAATTATCTCCTGTTACTGTTAGAGAGACTTAGGTATCCAGAACTGAAAGTCATTCTACCCATTGCAAACCATTCATCAATAAATTGAGTGCTGGGGTGCCTGGGTGGCTCAGTGGGTTAAAGCCCCTGCCAGCGGCTCAGGTCATGATCTCAGGGTCCTGGGATCAAGCCCCGCATTGGGCTCTCTGCTCAGTGGGGAGCCGGCTTCCCCCTCTCTCTCTGCCTGCCTCCCTGCCTACTTGTGATCTCTGCCTGTCAAATGAATAAGTAAAATCTTAAAAAAAAAGAAAAAGGAAAAGAAATTGAGTGGTAAAAGAGCTTCTTGTTCACCTTCCTCATTCCTCCTGAGTCAAGCATACCGTTGCATACAACTCTAGCCCTACACAGAGTTTATGACAAAACAGGCTTGAGTTTGGGAACTGGGAAACATGAGTTTTAGTCTAGTTTTTTCACTAACACAGGGTGAGGTTTGCTCATCCCTCCTCCTTCCTGGGTCTCAGTTAATTTAAATGAAGAAAAGAAAAGAGGGTTGGACCAAATGATCTTGCAGGATTTTTCCAATTTTCATGTTCTACAATCTATGCATAGATAATACCCAGGGATCAAAGTGTGAAATGAAGTTTAGGTAAAACAGATGAAAGCCGTATTTTTATAAAATAGCATGGGAGGAAACGTGAGATATGGTAACAGCAGCACAAGTGTGAAAAGAGCCTCAGTTCCAAATTATTCCTTAACCGCTGCGCAACTGTGGTTCATTCATTTCCTCCCTCGGAGGCTGAGAACCTAATGATCCCCACAGTGCTTTGTACATATTAAGTCTTTCTTCAGTGTTAATTCCTTTCCCCTTCCTGTTAGATCATGGCCCCAGGGAATGTGCACAGAGGTCATAGTAGGCATAAAAGCAACAATATTAATACGGGTGTTTTGGTTTTTGACACATAATCTGCATAAAAACGGTTCTTTCTGTGATTACTGGCAACCATCTCATTTCCAAATCTGAAAACCTCTGTTCGTCCCTCCTCCTGGGTGTCTGCTTCATAGTATCTAATACTGTGACCCACTCCCAGCATGAAAAGGGGATCTTCCTCTTGCTTCCTCAAAGCTACTTTCTCCTGCCTTTCTCACTGTTCCACTGGTGCCTCTTCCTCTGCCTGTATTTAAATAATGTTTTCTCATCTTGGCATATTTAACTCTACCTTGTCCATCTCCTCTAGTCTCAGAATATCTGGGAAGAGAAAGTTGCATTTTACCAAATAATTTCTGCATAAATACATTCAGAAGAACCCCTTCAACTTCCATATGAAGATAGCCTTTTTCTTTGTTGCCTTGGGAGATTAAAGATGCTTTTTCTTAGAGCCTGTATTCCTACAGAAACATGAAATAAGGAGAATTAGGAGGATAGAAATATCTTTTGCTCTAGTGGCTAAAAGACAGAATTTTCTTCCTTTGATGGTCCTGGCTGTTTTCAGAACTCTGTGTGATTGACCTGTCAGATTTTTGCTATTTTCATCTTTGTTCTTATCTGATCAGAGACTAAAATGCCAACTTGTGCTGGGTTTTTTTATGATGATTAAAATTATTGTATGGTAAGGATTAGGATCAATCAGCAAAGATTATAGAGAAGCTACCCTCTTTCCTCTCTTATACATCAGACTTTCTCATTCCAGTCACTCATTCAGCTGTGACTGAATTCAGAAGACTCTGTAGAAGCCATGGATGTCAGCAAAGGATGCATAAGTTCAAGCCAGGAAGCTTATATTCTATTAGGGAAATGAGATCACCAGTAACATCACCCAACTAGTGGGAGTTAAAGACTAAAACTGATCCTCTCCAAAAGCAATCATTTGAAGCCAAAGCACTGAAGAAAGACCTAAAGGATGTGCTGGGACTTGACTTGTACCGTAACATTAGAGTAAGTAGGAAGGAGAGAAAATAAGATCAGTTATACATGGTCAGTATTTGGAGAAAGAAAAACAAAAAACATTAAAAGTGTTCACAGGAAATTAGGTAGGTTGAAGCTCCAGAGACGGGAGCTAGAGCCTGGGGTGATTTTGCAGAAAGCTATAAATGTCAGGATCAGTATTTTCAGCCTTGTTCAATAAGTGGTAGGAGCAAGGACCTGAAGAAAGTACTGTTTTATCTGTCAGCATGTACAGAACAAGCTAGGAAGATAAGACATGTAGGTCAGATGCCAGCTAGCATGGGGCTGTAGCAATATGAGACTGAAGTAATAGGGGCTCAGACTGGAGCCACAGTAGGGGGAATGGGCAAAAGAACTGGATTTTCAACATGCAGTAGAGGAAAATAATTTGAAGACTTAGTGGCAAACTGTAGAAGCAGAGATAGAAATAAGTGACTTAAAGATGATCCCATGGTCCTTTAAGTCCAGCATTTTCTGCTTGAGAGTAGTTGTAATATTGGTGAAAAGTCTTATTTCTGAAAGAACTAATTTTAGAAATTATATTTTTTTATATTGTGCTGTAGAGATGATGGCATGGGAGCCAACTGGAAATATCCAGGTATGTGTTGAAATAGAGAAATGTCACTCTAGAGATGGCTTAGGACAGCAGATAGAAATGTGGGCAGCATTTCTGTAAAAGGATTTGATGAAGCCAAGGGAAAAGCTAAGATCTCTATGATATATTGCACATAGGAGGAGAAATGGTTATTGTATGCTCCCATTAATAGGTTTCCTTTTCCACTAACCTGTTTGCATGTGTGTAGTCCTTAAGCATTTCTTTTTTTACCTAAAGAACTTTAATGGTATTAGCTTTAAATTACTGTTCCCTTGCTTGGGTTGGAAATGACACCATATGAACTAAAATATGAGATTGCTAACTTTACCACTCTGTGATTCTAAAGATAAAAATGTTTATCACATGGCTTTTATCAAACTTTTGTTCTAGACCAGCTGTCAGCAAACAGAGGCCTATGCACCCAGTCTTACCCACAGCTTGGGTATTTTTGTTTGTTTTTGTTGGTTTTGGTTTTGTATCTAAAAGTTTATTGGAACACAGGTGCACCCATTTCTTTACCTATGGCCTATGGCTGCTTCCATGAGAATGAGGCAAAGTTGAGCAGGTTGTGACAGAAACCATATGACCCACAGAGTCAAAAATATTTACTATCTAGTCCTTTACAGAAAAAGTTTGCTGACCCCCAGTCTAAACTCTGAAACCAGGTAAACAATGATAGAATCACAATAATAATACTGAGTAGTCATTACTCGATAGGATCAGAGAACCCCTGAAGTTCATCTGGTCACTTGGGAAGAGTTTTTCCATTCAACATTAAAGTAACTATTTTAGTTATAAGAGTAGTAGATTTTAAACACTGTCACAGCAGTAAAATATACACTGTTAGGATGAAATTGCAGCATTGTTTTTTGGCGGGGGGGGGATGAGAAATAAAATTTTGACCCTAAAACTTTATTAGTAAAATTTTTTTTAAAAAAGCATTAAAGGTGAAAGCAGATAATACATGGGATATGGAAGACAAGCGAGAAGACCCTCATAATTCCCCTGTCCAACAGCTGATAAATCATACCCAACAACTGGACAGTAAGAGTTCATTTACTAAGTGTGCAGAGAAAGGACAGAATGTGTGTGTCTCATATAGCATGTGCCACTCAGCAGAACATTTACAAGGTCACTTATTATGATTCAAATTTTCTCAAATGACTCAAACCTTACGCAGTAGAGGAAAAATAGAACTCTGAATTTCTCTTTTATCAGATTACTAGCCAACGGTCCTAAGTTTCCTCTTTTTGGGTCACCTACACCTACTTTTAGCCAACTGTTAACAATAAAGTGGCCACTAAGGACAGACTTTCATTTTTACTATTAATAGCACAATTGTTCCAATCATTAAGTATTGTCTGTGTTGATACACTGCAAAGGATTTGGGAAGCGATTATGGTCCCAGAGTCTCTTTAACAAGTGACTGCAACTGCTTCCCATCCCGGCATTGACATTCCCTATAAAGCAAATTGGTGAGAATCAGCCTTACTCAGAAATGAGCTAGAAAGACATGCATAGAAGAATATAGGAAGATTCTATTCCAATCAAGGAAATGGAGTTTTGACCAAAGCTGTGTTCTCTATATTTCAGAACTATGTGAAAATGCTCTCAGAACTCTTACATCAGAACATAAGAGCTTTAAAAGAAAATTGATATACTCTGAAACTTTGAGCATGTTTATTTATGACCCAATCCCATTACATTTCAAAGGAAAAGTAAAATAATGGTGAAGGGAAATTTTGTATAATCATTCCCAGAATCACATAATTTTTGCCCAGTCTTCTCTAAATTGAATTAGCTGCTATGGTACAAAACAGGATAGTTTCCTGAAGTTTATCAAGTGTATCTATATGAACATTAGAAATCCTCTATAAGATAAGTACTTAAGACTTCGTGTTGATAGCTTTCTCAGTCTTCCTAGGCTGCTATAACAAAACTCTACAGACTGGCAACAGAGGAATTTATGTCTGACAGTCTGGAGTCTGGACAATCCAAATCAGGATGCTGGCCAATTCTGATTCAGCTAAGATCTCTCTTTCTGACTTGCCCATGATTGTTTTCCTGCTGTTTCCTCACATGGCAGAGAGAGGGAGAGAGCAAGCTCTCTGGTCTCTCCTTCTAAGGGCACTAATCTCATCGTGAGGACCCAACCCTCATGACCTCATTTTTGCTGATTACTTCCCGAAAGCTGTATCTCCAAATGCTAACACATTGGGGGTTCGGACCTCAACATATGAATTTCCAGGAACACAGTTCAGTCCATAGCAATAACAAAAGGCCAATGTCTTGAAAAAAAATTCCTATTCCACTATACATGCTATAAGGCTGTGGATACTAGCTCTCTCGGAAAGCTGTGAGAATAGGTTAACACCAGTCCCTAAAAGCCAGTTTAAACTTCCTGAATATCATTCAGCACAATTCATTCTTTCATAAAACAAATATTTGTTGAATATATGCCACATGTTGCCTCTTGCCTACATGGTGGTGGGTCCAGACTGTCGAGAGAATAACAATATATAATAAGTAATTTTCACTTACTTCTTATGGCAGGTCATATTCTCTGGGTATACGTGATCCAGGTTTTAAGCATATTAAATAATACATTAGTAATGTGTATACATAATAACCACTAAAGAATTAAGAAAAGATCAAAAGAGGTAACCACTGATAGGCCATAGTGACAGAGGAAATGACATTTAATCTAGGATGACAAAAGCAAAAAGGCACAAAATAAAATCTGTACATGTAGGGAACAGAGCAGTGAGCATTTTGCCTGTAGTTCCTATGAGTGAGTTGGAGGCAAAGGGCCACGCTCAGGAGGTTTGGAATACTAGAAGGGGATCTAGGAGAGGAGGAGAGAGAGAAGGAATATTGTTGCAATAGGAAATTAGACACAAAGAAGAATTTTAGCAAGGCTTTGAATATTGAGGATGGTATCGTCCAAGAAACTTCATGCAATGATTTAAGAAATAGAGAGGAGAGATACTTTAAAGAAGGATTTGAGCAGATTTGCCAACTTTAAACCTGGAATCATTCTTAAGTGTAGGGGAGTTTTAGAGAGCCTTTGAAAAAGTCATCTTTCCTGTAATATTGTCAATAAAAGAAATGGATTTAACATGAAAGTACTTTCACATTCTGTTTAATTTTTAGGTGAATAGACACTCATATTTGCTTTATGCTGTTTGAGTCACTTGTATATAAATTTTTAATAGTTGGGATGCCTGGGTGGCTCAGTTGGTTAAGCAGCTGCCTTTGGCTCAGGTCATGATCCCAGCGTCCTGGGATCGAGTCCCACATCGGGCTCCTTGCTTGGCAGGGAGCCTGCTTCTTCCTCTGCCTGCCTCTCTGTCTGCCTGTGCTTGCTCTCACTCTCTCTCTTTCTCTCTCTCTCTCTCTGACAAATAAATAAATAAAATCTAAAAAAAAAATTTAATAGAACAGTAATTGCTGCTGTCTTTTCTCTCTGCTCACATGTCTACAGTTTGGATGGCATTTGGAAGGCTAACTCATGACATATGAGTCAGTGACTATGTCATTGAAACCCAGCCATAATAGCTACATCTAGACTTTCCATGAGAGCTGTATTCCAAATTAAATACATGGCTCATTATAATGACAGTTTTCAACAATTTACTTATTTTTTTTCTCTATGTCTGCCCTAAGGGGCAATGTCAGTCACCACTACTTTAAATATATATATTATTCCAGTGTTTATTACCTTATGACACATTTATGCCATGAGTATGGGGCAAACGTATCACAGGTTAGATGCTGAGTTTCACAAAATAACTTCAGATTGGCTCTTGTTCAAGTTCCTTGTTGGTCTTCATGCTGTCTCCTGCCAAGTATACTTCCTGCGAATTCGATGGATCTATGGCTAATGATTCCCAGGGTCAAACCTGCCTATCCTAATCTCCCATTCCCTCTCTGTTCTTGCCTGCCAAAGAATGTCTGTTAGAATGTTGACCTGTCACGACGTTCTGACATCAGTCTCTTTATGTGGAAGCCAGTACGATTCAGATGTATTCTTAAATAGATCGCAAAAAAAGAAAAAAAAAAAAACCTTCAATGCCATGCTCATCTGACTGAGACCCTCCTGGTCTCAGAAGTACTCACTCTGCATCATCTGTTTGGTTAAAAAGTTTATAAAAGGAAAGTCTGGGGCGGGGAGGAAGTTCTAATTCTCCATCTACCAAAATTAAATCTAAATGATGTGCAAAGTATTTAACTCTAACTTATGTGGTTATTTATTTATTTATTTATTTGTGAGCAAACATGCTTAAATCTTGTGCTTAAATTAAGTGGCTTCGTCTCTACTGATGCCTTGGCATCATTCCTTTACTTAAACTCTGGCCTGTTTTGTTCTTTTTAAGAGATTGCATTTTCGAAACATTATCAAGGTCAGGCCCAGAATATCTGGGTTAACTTCTCTCTGTCATTCACACGAATGTGTTGACTTTCAGAGATTACTATGCAATGAGAAGGAAAAGAATGAAAGTGGAAAAAGAA
>RCUC01118490.1:0-17963 GCA_003697995.1 Taxidea taxus jeffersonii
CTTAAAAAAATAAAAAGAAACAAAGAAAGGAAGAAAGAAACGGGTGCATGAAGTCATGAACACAGGCAGCTTGAGGGTCGTGTCACCCCTGCAGACAAATCATGGCTCCTGGGCATCAGGGCCCTCCTACTCCTGGATTTTTGTCTTTCTGTTTCCACCCTGTGTTAACATTTTGATTCTTCTGCTGCATCCCTGAAACCATTACGATTGGAAGGTGATCTTAGAATATTCTGTGTCTGCTTGAGAAAGGACTCTTGGAGAGATACTTTTGTGACAGGAATATTTTTTTGAAAGATTTTATTTATTTATTTGACACAGAGAGATCACAAGTAGGCAGAGCAGCAGGCAGAGGGAGAGGGAGAAGCAGGCTCCCCGCCGAGCTGGGAGCCCAATTCGGGGCTCGATCCCAGCACCCGGGATCATGACCTGAGCAGAAGGCAGCCGCTTAACTGACTGAGCCACCCAGGTGCCCCTGTGACAGGGGATTTTTAAAAGCACACCCTTAAGACTGGCTTGAACCACTTTTACTTACAGAGACTGTTCTAGGGAACACAGCTCTGCCTAGGAATGTGACCCAGAAAAATGTATCCAATGTCTGACTGGGCACCTAATGGTTACATGCTATCGCCTCAGGTTTCTGTTTGTAACTGTGTGTTACTTCTGTGCCACAGAAGTAAGGCCTGTTCCTTCAGAAGAAATACCTAAAATGCAACTTGCTCTTTTTTCTTGCAAAACAGCATCCCTGGGGTAGAGCTACCTGTGGGAGGGGCCCACATAGAATGTGAATGGGTAGGGGGCAAAGAGTGAGGGGCTCTAGGAAACGCAGATCAGAGCCCCAGTAAGACACCACCTCACACCCGCTGGCATGACTGTAGTCGGACAGAGAGATGGTAACAAGCGCTGGCAAGCATGTGGAGAATTTAGAACCCTCACACAATGCTGATGGGAATATGATACGGTGTGGCAGCTCTGGAAAACAGTCCTGCAGTTCCACGAAAGGTTAAAGTAGCGTGAGCCTGTGACCCATCAACTCCACTCCTAGGTGTGAATCACAGGGACATGGACACGTGCACTCACACAGAAACTCACAGACCAGTGTGTGCAGCATCAGTACTCCTAACAGCCAAAAAAGCGAACACAATCCAAAGACCAGCAAATGATGAGTGGATAAAGAATCTGGCACGTCCAATCAAAAGAAATGAAATCTTATCATTTGCGACGACATGGATGGAACTAGAGCGTATTACGCTTAGCAACATAAGTCAATTGGAGAAAGACAACTATCATATGATCTCCCTGATATGAAGAAGTGGAGATGCAACGGGGGTGGGGGTTAAGGTGGTAGGAAAAGAAAAAATGAAACAAGATGGGATCGGGAGGGAGACAAACCAAAAGAGACTCTTAATGTCATAAAACAAACTGAGGGGGGTGGGGGGGGTGGGGGGGTTACATTATATGTTTAAATAAAAAAAAAAAAAAAAGAATCTGGCACGTCCATACATGGTTAACAATGCTAGCAAAGTGATAGCAGTGATAGTTGTACAACCTTGTGAATAGAGTATAAAGTACCGAATATGTGAATTGTATGGTATGTGACTTATACCTCAAAAAGGTGTTATTTAAAAAAAAAAAAGGAGGGACGCCTGGGTGGCTCAGTTGGTTAAGCGTCTGCCTTCGGCTCAGGTCATGATCCCAGCGTCCTGGGATCGAGTCCCACATCAGGCTCCTTGCTCGGCAGGGAGCCTGCTTCTCCCTCTGCCTCTGCCTGCCACTCTGTCTGCCTATGCTCTCTCTCTCTCTCTCTGACAAATAAATAAATAAATAAAAATCTTTTTAAAAATTTTTAAAAATAAATAAATAAAAAATAAAAAATAAAGGAGTAGGTAAAATGAAATATAGAAGAGAAGAAGTGGTATAATTCAACCATAAAGGCAGGGCCAGACTTTCCCAGGACCTGGGGACAGAAGGGTCCAAGGTAATAGCAGAACCACTCTTGGTTTTCGTTCTATTTTTGTCGTGGGGGTGTATGTATTCTTAAGCTAACCCTTGGGAAACTCTAAATCTATGCTAATACGGCAGGGACTGGCCACGCGTGGCTATTGAGATGCAAATGATCAAAAATGCAATAAAATGGAAAATCCCCTTCCTTAGTTGCACGACCCACGTTGCACAACCACATTTCAAGAGCTCAGTAGCCCCAGAGTGGTTCTTGGCCTTCACACAGTGCAGCTATGGAATACAACTATCATTTCATTCTTATCATACAACACGGCTCTCGATGGCTCATGTGGCTACTTGGCGGGGTGTCAATGACTTCCCACCAATCCTCTTGGCTCTCCCTAAAGCCTAAACTTAAAAGAATTCTTTCCAGCACTGTCGCAGGTAAGAATCTGGGCTCAGGCCAGGGAAAAAGGCAGGTCCCTGCAAAGAACGGAGCCCTGGCCAGGCCTATTCCCATGACGGCTATGTCACTCGACAGGCATTGCTCTGTCCTGCTGGGATATTGGATGTTTTGTTTTTTTTTTTAATTTCTTAAAAGACAAAAACAAAAAACAAAGCAAAGAAAGAAGGAAAAGAACTCTAGGATTGTTTTTATAATACCAGTGGAATAATGAACAACTGTTTAATGTTCTGAGCTGGGAAATTAAGCCCTGAGGAGAATAGGAGGGAAGATAAATCAGTATTTACCAATAGTCCTTATCCCATGTTAAGTATTAGCTTAAACTTAAAAACCCATGTTTTTGGTGGCTGCCTGTCCTTACGCCAGCATTTCACGGGTCTCTTGCTCTGGCAGAGAAATAATCATTTCAGAAGCAGTGGGGAATACCTGAACGATGTCCATTCTATACATTTTACTGTTGTCTTTAACAGTTACTGAAAGCACAGGGATTGTAGGAAAACACTGCCTGATCGAAATCGCTCACCCTTCGTCACACAGCAACCCACACATGTCAGTGGGAGTCAACCGATATTACTAATAAAGCCAAGGGGCCAGTAAAATGAAGAGGAATTTGCTAGAAGGTTCACTGAACTGGACAGGGGTCCTGCCTTTCCCAGATAGGCGTTAAGCCTCAAAACGAGAGACATGAGCAGTCGTCGCTCGTCCTACACAGACAGAACCCGGACCTCCACACCAAAGGAAGAACACACTGGGCAGAGAATCTACCATGTGTTCAGCTGGTCCCAGCCACACCCCTAGTCTCTCAGCCACCGGGAAAACAGCAAAATTCCGTCTCCAGAGAAGCCAGAAGAAGGTCTCAGTAGGGAACGTGGAGCCAAAAAAACCCAGGTCATTATATAACATCGGCTGGATGGCCCAAACAGCAGATTTCCTATTGCATATTGAAATATTCATGGGCATCGCCCTGCCTGGGGTCGCCCATAAAGATCCTTTATAAACACTAAGTGAATAAAGTTCCTGACACCGTCTCCATGGGGGATGTATATTAAATAGTAAGTTTTTCTTATCAACGGGTGAGGCTAAGCCCCGAGAGGTGAAATAAGTTGTCTGAATCACAGCGTGCCGGGAGGAGCCCAGGTGCATTGGCATTGGACCTGCTTTGTAAAACCTCATTATAATTGTATAGAATATGACAAGAAATGCTATCATTATACAAAGAATTTTGGAAGTTGAGCAGTTATTTAATCAAAGTCACTTAAATGATTTATGGCTGGAAGGATCAAAGAATTAATGTTACAAAATTAAGCAAAAGCCAAAATGAAAGCAGTGGCGGGGGTGAGGAGAGGGGAAGAAAAAGGGTGTGGGGTGAGGATTTGGTTTTCCCACGTTTTAATTCTTCTGTGAAAGTGAACCAAACAAATCCTTGAATATTTGCAATGAAAGTAAACCTGTCTCTCTCTCCTGAGAGGAAGGGAAAATGCCAATAAAATGGGTGAGGTTCAACTCAGTGAGACGACACAGGCCTTCTAAGAGTCTCCTCATCCTCCCATCCTCCCTCTTAGCAAAAGAGTTGGGGGGGGGGCTACTCTTCCATCAGTCTTCTAAGCCAAAAGCTGAGAGAAAGAGGCTGGCCTCGGCACAAGACCAAATGTCCCTGAAAATGTCCATTGTGGTCAACCCAGTGGCCAGTTCCATAAACCACCCACAACCAGCACGACTCTCTTTCCCTTCCTCCGTATCCCCCCTGCTTCCCGGAATTTGGCCCCTTCTTCCCTTGACTGGCTGTACTGGACATAGCCGCCATGTTGAATTTCTTCTCACCCCCACTCACACTCCTCCCCTTGCTCCTTAGAACAAAATGGGACTCCATCACACCACCAGGCACAATTACACTCCTCCTCTGGTATCAGAGCGTGGCATGTGGGAAGATAGATGTTTATTCTGTTCAAATAAAAATAAAAATTTCTGCTTCCTTGATGGCCAACTGTGGTAAATGATGAGCACTCTAGGCGTCCATTCACAACACAAAAGCTGTGCTTGCTGTCTCTCTCCACGAGGATCCTCCCTAGGCCGCAGGTGAGTTGGGCCCAGAGAGAGACCATGGTCCAAATCAGAAGACGAGGCTGGATTGCAAGGAAACCTGGTTCTTTTTCACATCACTCCCATGGCTGTTCGTAACCCAGGCAGTATCACCCATACCTTCCTGCCCCTTGCTCCCCACCCCTTCCAAGGACAGCATCTCAAAGCAAAGGCCCCCTCTGACCACATCTCACAGTGCACCACCCACACCCTCTCTCATTCTAGCTGCTTTTTCCTATTCGACTTCAGAGCAGCTATCGTCACTGATACCCTGTCTGCCTCTAGAACACAAGCTCCATGAGGGCAGGGACCTCTGAGCACTGCTATGCTCCCAGTGTCTGTCCTTGCAGCAGCCACACAGTCATTGTTACAGAATAAATGCCTGGGATGAACAAGTGCATGGAGAACATTTACCAAGTACCTGGTCATAATGTCTACCCATCACTGAGTGCTGAGAGTACTCTCAGCAAGCTCCTCGGGTGTTTCTTCAACACACGCATTCTCTGTCAATCGGTACTACTCCACCTTTAATCAGTAGAAAGTCTCTTGCAGCAAACCCTAAGGTCAGCTATGGACTTTGGGTGATAATGATGTTTATCAGGTGTAACAAACGTACCAGGTGGGGCAGGCTGATAGCGGGGAAAGTCACGCATGGATGGTGGGGGGTATATGAGAAATCTCTGTACCTTCTTCTCAATGTTGTCGTGACTCTAAATCTGCTGTAGAAAATTAAGTTGTTTGGGTTTTTTTTGAGAGAGAGAGAAGAAAGTACGAGTGGGGGTGGGGTGGGGAGCAGAGGGAGAGGGAGAAGCAACTCGGGGCTCGATCCCAGGACCCCAGGATCATGACCTGAGCTGAAGGCAGACCCTTAACCAACTGAGCCACCCAGGTGCCCCGAACAAATAAAGTCTTAAAAAAAAAAACGTTTCTTGCCCTAGGATAGCAGTGCCACATGTTCCTAGGATTATTACCTTACCTTCTCTTCTCACCAGCATGGGAAGCTTATTACTCCTGCCAAAATAGGTATTAGAATGGTTCCTACTGTGTTCATTTCATTTTTAAGAATATCCATAATATTTATGCACTGTGGCCTGCTGAAGAAAAAATGCTTTTCAAAGCCAATAAAACACCACAACAACCAGATTTAAATGCTTTCATTTAATCTAAATAAACCAGTTCTGCAGCTTGGTAGATGAGTTCTCCAAATAGGTACCAGATGGTAAGCTTTCCAAGGAAAGTAGCTTCAGACCTCACACCGAACCAGAACCAACTACTTTTCTTTTTTTTTCTTTTCTTTGCTTTTTTTTTTTTTTTTAGAAGAATGAAACTTGGCCATTCTCTTACACCAACTACTTTTCCTAATGAAGCATCCATTTGAAATTCTCAGTTAATTTCCTATCAAGTGGTTTCTATGGACTAGAGGGTATGGTATGGTGTCTGAGTGGTGAAAGCAGCCAATATCATATGTGGGGTTGGGATTCCAACGGACCCAGGCTGTTCCTGTAGAAGCCACTCAATCAATACTTCTGGAATCGATACTTAATGCCTATCTGTGAAAGGCAGGACCCCTGTCCAGTCCAGCAAACCTTCTAGCAAATTCCCCTTCATTTTACTGGCCCCCTGATGGGTTCTGCCACCCATCAGCCCTGTGAAGATCTTGCTGAACTTCTTAAAGTCTAAGTGTCCTTGCTGCCCAACTGTCCTCATTTAACTAACAAGAGATAGTGGTTTGGCCTGGGGGTTGACTCTCTCCCACTTTCAAGCTAATGAGTTAAACTCTTGCGAGTGGAAGACACGTGAATCTTAGTCGGAGACAAAAGACGTCATGCCTCGCAGTCCAGCAACAGTGTAGACATGAGCATTTCCATCAGCGAGCCTCAGGCCCAAGTCCACAGGAAGGCAAGGCAGAAGGGTCCAGACACATGGGGCACGTACAGTGACTTTGCACCGCCACTCTGAGCTTGGAGAATGTGCTGCTTTTAAAGCAAGCACTAAGCAAGCCTGCTCTTTGTTCTGGAGGTCTTTCCGACCTCACTTCTCAGGCTTGCTCACTGAAAACCCACCCTGAAGAATGGCTCAGGTAAAAAAGCAGTCATGGACTCATATCTTGGCATAGACATGGAAGACCACAAGGGAGCCAAGGAGGGCCGCCTCCCAATATTCCTATGATTAAACTATGCCCACAGTGCCTACAGTCTGGTGCCTAGACATGCTATCTCTCTCTCCCCTCTCTTTCTCTCCGAAAGGCATCCCCCCCTTTTTTTTTCTTTTAATCTAGCACCACTCAAAGAATTCTAAAATGTTTGAGATGGGAAGCATTTTGGAAACCGGATGGTTGTGAAAGTTTAGGAAGCTATGACAATTTATACACTCTGTTTTCCGTCAATGAACAGGGAAGTGTTTCATATAATGTTAGGAACCAAAGCAGGATCCTAATTTGTTTTCTAATATGTGAAAATACATACGCATGCTATGTTTCTGTGTTTTACAAACTCTGCAATGAAAAGGTGTTACAGCACCTCTATTCAGAAGGGGGAGAAAATGCATCGTTCTAGTCCAGCCCCTTCACCTCACAGATGAGGAAGTGGGAAGAGACAAGCCAAATGGCCTCCCCCAGATCCTCAGCGTGCCCTTTGCTGAGCTGGTGTTAGATGCACACCCTCTGATTTCCAGTTCTGAGGCTTGTGCCTTCAGAGGATTTGCAAGGAGCAGCAGAGCTGGGCGTGGAGGGGGTGGCCAGGGTGACCATGACCCTCTGAACTTGGGCAAAGCAGTTGGTTACATGTGGAATGACTCCTGGAAGGTGGACTCAAGTTCATCTGCCCATGACTACACTGGACACGAGGGAGAAGATGAGTTCCTTTAAGATTGAGCTTCTTATAGTAAGCCACTCATTGTTAATAGTTGACAGCCAACAGACATGTGGCTTAACCCAGGGCAAAACAAAGCCCTGAGACTCCAGTAGGCAGGACTGAGGTTGGGCTCTGGCACAAACCCCTGAACGGCTGGCTTCAGCCTGAGCCATCTGAATTACTTGTCTAGACAGTTCCCATTTCACTGGATAATTAAGTGGTCCTCCCGCTCCCTGAGCAACAACTCACATAACATGTCTTTCTCAGTCACATGCTTATCTCTCTCTTCTCATCCCAGTGTTATTTTCAAATGACATTTCTGTACGCCGCATTTTTACTTTACTTTTTGATGGCAATGACTTTAACATTCCTTCTTTCAGGAGTAGGGCCCAATGCAAGTTACTAGAAGATCTGATTGGGGCACAGCTCGGCTGAGTTAGAATACGCTGGATGGAGTATCCTGGGGTTTATCTCTTAAAGTCTTACAATATAATTCTGGTCCTGCTTTTGTGGGGAGTGTATTTGGGGAGGGCATCTGGCTTTGTGACACCAGTTATATACAACTCAAGTTTATATTCCAATGCTGAGTCCAGGCTCTCCTCTAGGCATGAGGGGTATAGAGACCAAAGATGTGAGCCTTGCCTTCATGGGGTCTGGGGTCTCATGAGAAGTAGATGAAGTCTGCAGGGGCAATTCATTGAGGTAACTGCTGAGGACCACATGCCCCAGCCCCCACCTTTCAAACTTTGGGATAATGAAGGGAGCAGGGACACTCTCAGTTGGAGTGTCCCCAGCTGAGAACACAACAGAGGGAAATCCCAGTGTGGCTGAAAGGAAAACTAACAGCTGAGGGTAGGTTTTCAATGTGCACTCCCAAAAATCCTCGTGTTCTGCCATAGAGTGTCCTAAAAATAGTAGTTGATGGGAATACTAAGGACCAACCGATTAAAACCTATGCAACTCTGGGACCAGAAGTCAGCAAAAACAATGAATTGGTTCCTGGGATATAATTTAATACCCCAAGTAGGAAGCTTAGCATTCTAGAGTCTAGTGTCGGCCTCAGGGGATATTTAAAAAGTACAAAGAGCAGAGAGTGGTGTGCCAGCTTATGGGTGCTGAGGCAAAATGAGGAAGCAGAGCTCTGAACCCCAGAGCAGCCACTGAAGGGTGCAAGAGGAAGGACAACTCCCTGGGGTCCTGAATCCTGCCAGGTGAAGGCCTACTTCTGGAGGTGCCCTAGACAGACATGCATTTTTTTTAAGATTTTATTTTTATTTATTTGATAGAGAGAGAGAGAGAGAGATCACAGGTAGGCAGAGAGGCAGGCAGAGAGAGAGGGGGAAGCAGGCTCACTGCTGAGCAGAGAGCCCGATGCGAGGCTGAATTCCAGGACTCTGGATCATGACCTGAGCCGAAGGCAGAGGCTTTAACCCACTGAGCCACCCAGGTGCCCCCAGACATGCATTTTTAATCTGCTTTCAATAGATCTCAAAAAGGTCCTGCCAATGCAGCCCTCTCCTAAAGCATTTTGGGGTATTTTTTGTTTTTTGATTTGGTTGGTTTTGGTTTTGTTCGGTCCTATGGAAGTTTATAGTTCTGCCTCCATGATTCCATCTCTTCCTTGGAAAACTCACAGATGCAGTGATCTCACTTCCTACTATATCGACATCATTCCTCCCGTTACCAGTCATTTGTGAAGGAACCGATGTCACAACAACATACGTTATCCCACAATCGGCTGCCCCGCCCAGGATGGCTGAGCCCAGAACACAAGCCCCATGAAGCTGGCAGAAAGATCTGGCCGTGGCGGGGGATTTGGGGCCGTTCCAGCCAAGAGAGACAACCTGTTTTTTCAAGAAACCATCCGTGGTGGAAATGAGAAGACTAAAAAATAATGAGGATGATGGGATACAGTGGGACTTTTGTTTCCTACATGCAACCTGCAGGTTTAATGCTGTTATATTGTTATAATGTTATATTGTTTTGTGTGGATTTCATCAATTTTTCATAACCTCGTGTTGACATTCTCGTATGGGAAGGAATGCCCAGTGTTGGCCCTTTTGCCAGATGAGACCACAGTCTGGACAAACCTAGGCTTGTCTGGCAAGGGAGTTAGAGAGTACAGCCATCCCGTCAAGAAAAACTTCCTATTTCTTCCAGGTTCGTGGGCTGCTCCTCTTGCACGAACATGGGGAAGAGAGAGTGAGGGGACCTGTACAAGCGGTACTTACCCTGGGCCTCAACAGAGGGTGTGGGGAGAGGCGCCAAAGAGGTCCACTCATCCCGATGGGTAACGTACTGTCCTCCGTGACATGGGGAATGATGTGGGTTACAGAAGGAAAAAAAGCCAAAAACCCAAATCCTGCAGGCAAAAAAGAGATTTGACCCCCAAAGCCTAACCCAGCGAATGTGCAAATGGTAGGTAGGAATAAAATGGGTATATGCTAGGTAGATCATACAGATTACAGACCTCGCGCAGGGACCAAGTCCTGACACTGAGCAGAGAAGACGCGCAATACATTCTTCTGAGTGTAAGAAAACATTCTATAAGACATTGTGGGCATAAACCACCTTGAGAAAACACAGGCATATTTTTTTTTCTTTCTCAAAAAGAAATATCCCAAAATGCTTTGACCAACTTAATCTTTTTTTGAAGATGGATATTAGATACCATTGTTATTTATCTCTCAGAACAAAATGATTCTGTTTATACAAAGAAAACAACAGGCCCAAACTCGAGCCCTCTGGACAGTCCTCCTTGGACCTCATCATTGAGCCCAAGCTGATCGTTATTAATCACTCTGGGGCCGCCAGAAGCTTCCTGCCCTTTCCAAATTGTGGTACTTCCCTTTTGTAAGATCAGATAACTGTGTTATTTGGCTGTTCATTAAAATTTGCCTTACCTATTTGAAACATATTTTTCCATCTATGTTTCTGTTCCCATACAAACTCGAACCACTTAAATTTCCTCTACTTTTGCAAAATTTCATTTCAAAGTTGGAAGGTTTCGATTTTTAAGCTTTCGCTTCTGTGCGCCGCTTTTCCATTTTTGCATTTGCTATTTTAATCACAAACACTGCCCCCTGTTTGATTTGGCTGTCGACTTCTGGCTGACATTTTCCTCTCATCTTTCTCTTCTTCTAGATCGGCTTCTGCATTGCAGCTCTTTGGTTTCCCTCCCCCTACCGTTAAGAGCATCTTTTTTTAAGTGTATGTCTGTTTGATTCACTCCCTGATACTAAACAGATAACCAAATTCTGAGAAAGGACAGATTGTTGTTGCCACCAATGCAGAAGAGAGTAATCATGGGAGCAGCGTCTCAGTCGGATGAAGGAAGAGGTTTCTGAGGATGTCTGAAAGGAGCTTCTGTGCAAAACTTCCAAACCACTTAACGTGAGCCTGTAAGGATGGGGGGTTGGCCAGAAGGAGGGGACCATGCTGGGGTAAAGGCAAAAACTGTGGCCAAAAAGATTTAATCAAGATTAACATCCCCAGTGGTGTCACGTGGCTATCACTGGCCCCCTGATGGGATGTGATGAAAGAAGCACTTCACTTTGTGGTCATCTTCCCCAAAACCTGTCACCCCAGTCCAACCATGAGAAAGTCTCACACCAAGCCAGTTGGAGAGGCCTTCTTCAACATACCTGACCATATTCCTCAGAACTGTCAGGGGCATGAGAAACAGAAAAGACAGAGAAAATGCCACAGACCAGAGGAGGCTAAGGGGCACGGGGACCTAATGTGATGCGGGATCCTGGAGTGGATACCGGAACAGAAAAAGGACAGTAATGGAAAAGCCGGTGATCCAAACAAACAAAGTCTAGAGTTTAGGTAAGAGTGATGTGCCAACACTGGCCTCTGAGTGTTGACAAAGGAACCCTGGCAATGGGTGAAGGGAGGTGTTGCCATCGGGTAGAGCTGGAATTGCCTGAGCTGGGCACAGGGGCTCTCCCTACTGTCACTGTGTTTTTTCTGTTAGTCTACAACTGGTCCAGATTAAAAACAAAACAAAACAAAAACAAAAAAACTTTACTTAAAAACTCAATCCAAACCATAAGTTATTCTCAAACTCCTGGCACTTGGGCTTGAACCCCTGGTTCCATTTTTTTAAACGTTTCTTTTCTCCATCTTCTATAATTACTTGCCCACTTTGCGAGATGGACATGTGACCTCAGTGTTTACGCCTGTAAAACTGGGTCTCCTGAGGTCACGTGACTTAATTAAGCAGTCCTGGTATCTTTCATCTATTCCTCTGTGCAAATCAACAGCAGTGCCCATCCTCACCTTTAATCGTCTCAGCTTCCATTATCCTGCACTCAAACACTCTTTCAGTTCCTCGAGTGGGCCCTGAGCTACCCCTCCAGACGCACTGGTGACTCAGGGTCCCTGCCCTCAAGTCATTAAGATAGAGCAAGGTGATATTCTTCACGACTTGCTCATCATGAAACAAGGGCAAGTCCCAGGGGCCTTGCTGAATCAGAAACGTATTGTTTGCTCTGCTATTCGGAAAGCCTTCACTTTCCACCCCATTTCCCACCGTTCTTTCCTACCTCTCCCTTCCCTCCCTAAGCCAAGACCATGCTTTATGCCTCCTAAAGTCATAACTGACTGAGTAACTGGATCCCACAGGCTGTCTGCAATGGTGAGTGCCAGTATGAACTGGATTTTCATGGTCACTTGAGTTAGGAAATTACAGCACACAGATTCCATTTTCCTGTTTTGTGTATGATTTTCCTCTGTTTAAGAAAGATGGGAGGGTTCGCAGATTCAGGGCTTCTCTTGGCTTTACTGTGTGATCTGTCCTGCAAAACTCTCAATTCAGGGCCTAGAAGCAAATCAACGGGCTGTGACCCTGAAGGGTGGCAGTCAGGGGAAGGGGAGGTTAAAGGTCACTAGGGAGAGTGACTGAAAATGCACCACAGTCCGGGAGCAGCCGCAGCTCCTTGCATAGACAGGAGGTAAAGCGGCCCTGAGTCCGGCCCGGGGCAGGCGATGGAGCTCTGCTGGCTCGAGGTCTTCCCAGTACAAGGGGAGGAATGCCTCACTTTCAGGTAACGACCAACCTCCTAATGGATGGGCTCGCTGTCCCACGGCAGAGTAGCTCCATAGAAAGGCCAGGTCATGAGGCCTGAGCCAAGGGAGTCCTGGGGAGGATAGTAAAGAGTGGTATGTACCCGAGTGAGGGTGGAAATGCTCTCTGAGCCATAGAAACCCTTAGGTCCTGGCTGTGGTCTAGAGAGCCTTGACCTGACTCTTGTCTACCCCCCTGACCGTATCTCCAACCACACTCCCAGCATTTGTTATGCTTCGGCAACACCTGTCTTTCTATCTATTCCTCAAAAACGCTGGGACATTTCCTGCTGCCTTTGCACATGCTGTTCCCACTGCCTGGAACAGTCTTCCTAACATAGCTTCACAAAGTCTCATGTTAAACCTCACCCCCCCACACCTCCTCCCCTGAGAGGGCTGTTTCTCTCCCAGCAGTCAAAGTCCCCCCACCACCCTCCACCCGTACCATCACAGGAACCTATTTCAGTGGTTCCCAAACTGAACTGGCTTATGGCATTCTTTTTTTTTTTTTTAAGCTTTTTTTTTTTTTAAAGATTTTTATTTATTTATTTGACAGACAGATCACAAGTAGGCAGAGAGGCAGGCAGAGAGAGAGGAGGAGGCAGGCTCCCTGCTGAACAGAGAGCCCGATGTGGGGCTCGATCCCAGGACCCTGGGATCATGACCTGAGCCGAAGGCAGAGGCTTTAACCACTGAGCCACCCAGGTGCCCCTCTTTAAGCTTTTTTATTTAAACTTATAATGTAACCCCACCACCCTCTCCCAAGGCTTATGGCATTCTTAACGGGCTGTAATTTTTTCATGGTAAACCTAGACTGAAAGAAGTATCTGATAGTTTCATTTATTAAGGAGTTACGTACAAACAACTTCATACAGCAGTTTTCACACACTCTGACAGATACTGTGTTTCCCTAAAATTGTAAAATTTCCCGTGGGATCCTATGAGTTTACTACATTCCCCCAGGGTACCCACACGCATAGTTTGGGAATCATGGCCCTATTTTATCTGCTTCATGGCATTCTTCTCTATCTGAACAACCATGTCATGTGTTCACTGGGTTTTTGTCTGCTTTTCCCCACAAGGAGGTAAGCTGGGGGTGTGCAAGAGCAGATAATCTTGCCTCTCTTGTTCGCCTACATATCCACAAAGCCAGGGGCTGAGCAGAAACTTGATATTTTCTGAGTGACAATGAAACAAAGTGGGAGCTCATGGAAAGCTTCCCAGTGAAGGGGACACGTGACCTAAGCCTGAGTGGGGACAGAGTGAGCCAGGTGAGAGGTGGGGATGGGGCATTCCAAGTTCGGAGAGTGTGGTGTGGAGCTGTCTGGGGACCTTGCAGAGTCCTCACAACTCCTGGGGGAACCAGATGCTAAAACTCGCTGTGGGCCGACCTCCTTGATCCACGTGTTGTCCTGGAAGCTTTGGTGGACGCCACTGAAGGGTGTCACGCAGGGCACAGCATGATACGAGGCTGTCCGAAGATCTCCCTAGAAGGGATGGGGCAGGGTGGGGGTGCCTGGAGCAGGCAGGAGAGAAGAAAACCAGTCAGGAGGCCACTGGGACGCCTCCAAAGTGAAGGAAAGCAATATCCACTTGCAGAAGGCAGTGGGAGTAGAAAACAGAGTGGAGAAGGAGGCCTCAAGAAGTCAGAACCCACAGGACTTTGGGAGGCCCTGGGTGAACCACCTGGATGATTTCTCAGGATATACCATCAGGACCAGATCGGACTTCCCGACTTGGGCATCAGGGGAACGGCTGTACCATTCACCCCGGGAGCCCCACAGTGGGAGCAGATTTAGGGAAGATGAGCTTCTAATCACATGTGTTTGAGGTGCCTATGGGACACATAAAGCTGGTCAGCGGGCCACCGGGTAGGTGGGTTCAAGTCCAGGAGAGCGGTCTGGGGTCAACAGTCCTCAAATTCAATGAGGCTTTGACTCAAGGTAGCTCTGTAGAGTCTCCTTGTCTCTCTGGGGGCTGGTGTAGTGGGCGGTACAGAGGTTGAGCTGTGTGCTTAAGAAAGCCAGACAGACTACATGGGGGGGGGCACCCCCTGCCACCTGCATGAGCTCAGGACTCCCTATTTTACCAATTTCCAGACCCCACTTGCCTGGTCTCTGCAGGGATTGCTCTGAGGGCTGAGACAGGATTCTCACATAACAGGTGACTCGAGCACAACTTGTAAGATGCCTGTAAGAATTTTAACTTGGATCGGAGGCTGAATTCTTGCTGAAAATGCCGGCACTGTCTTGCCCCATCTGAGTTTGGGTTTGAGAGGAACCGATAGAACTCAGTGATACTCCCCTAGCTGGAGACCTCCTGGATCTTCTCTTCATAATGTGGGCAAGATCCAGAAAGCAGCAACTTCTCAGAACAGGGCAGGATACCCCAGGTGGGTGTGACCTTTACACTGGGCTTTTAAAAGCTCGCTTTCCCCTGGGTCTGCAGGTTTTCCTCAGGGCAAGTCGGGGCCTGAAGAAGTCTCCAACTGATAAAGCCGCAAGACTCCTTAGGGCCACAGCAAACAATCCCCAGGATCGTTGCTATTGGAGCCAAAGGGAGAGATGCTAGAGGGAGCCAGGAGTCAGGGCTCAGATGCTGGGGACTCAGAGAATGTCTAGACACAGCGCCGATGTGGGACGTCCCTGCTGTCCCATAAGCTGGGACTGAAGGAATAGGGAGGAGAGCATGCTGCATTTAGCACGTGGGACTGGAGAGATAAATGGGGGTCAGAGCTTCTGGGAAAGGGGATGGTGGTCAATTCAAGTGAGAGGTCTTGAGCAGACACTGCCAGTTCCCTACACAATGACCTCACTTGACTTCTTCCTCACTAACAGTACAGTACGCTGATCTTGCTGGTGTCGCAGTGTATCCAGCCCAAAACTGCCCTTTCCCATCCTCCTTTGCAGCTCGAAGTGGCCATATACAGTTCTAGTCAACAAAATGTAAGCTAACATTCTGGGGAAAATCTTTACATGGGAACACACCACTGGCGGGTACTTTTTGCCCTTTCTGTTCTTCCCAGTGGGAACACAGATGCCGTGGTGAAGGACAGCTGCCCTGGGATCACACGCACCGGGTGTGAGGACAAAGCTGACACTCTAAGGATGGGCTGGCAGAAAGGCAGGAGGAGCCTGGGTCCCTCGGGGCCTGATGGAACAGAACTCCCACACCAGCCCTGGACAGCCTATCCCAGGGTTTCTTGCTATGCGAGAAAAACAGAATCCCAATCTGGTTTGGCCCTGTTTAGTTAAACTAGTTAGTCTTTGTCACTTGCAGCCGATCCAATCTTAACTGACGGAGGGTCTTAAATCGGGTCGACGGAAGAGAATGAGATGGACGTCGATCCACGGTAAAATGGTAACAAATCAGGAATGACAGTAACTGACATGGGGATAAAAAGGAAGAGGCACCAGGAATGAGCACGCATTTCCTTTGCAGTGAAAGCCAGTCCTGAGGCATAGTGAGCTCCGCGTTGCCTGTTCCACGTGGGACATCGTGGGACACCGTGTCACCTGACTCCCATAAATGCCCACCCCACGGGAGAGTGTTAGGACTCTGTGGCGGGTGCCACAACTTCATGATGATTTCTCCCCAAGGAAAGGGTGTCATGTGAAGACATAAGCCAGGGTCCTCCGCAAACCTGGTATGCTCACACGGACACCGTAACCTCCTGGAGCCCCCCAGGAAATGGACTCCTGGCTTAGTGTTGCTTCATTTTCAGTAACACCTGAGAAGCTTCCTTATGGGAAGATCCTGCCGCAGCATGCTGGGGTTTTGTTCACATCTCCTGTGGTATTTGTACCCTGTACTTTTCTGAACTCAGACTGTACCGACTGACTTCTATACACCATCTATCCTATACTGTATACTGTATGGTCTATACTGTATGTAGCTACATATTATTATAGTATATACATGGAACAGCACGTTCGTTTACTTGACTACGAGTTCTCCGAGCAGGACAGCAGGCTTCTGACGTGGCACCCGGCCCAGAGGAGGCCTAAAGGGACAGCACATATGATGTCAGGAGTGAGGACTCCAATATTTGGCCATTTGTCCGAAAGATGTCATTTATTTAAAAAAAAAAAGATTTTATTCATTTATTTGAGAGAGAGAGAGAGAGAGAGTGAGCACAAGGGGTGGAGGGGCAAAGGGCAGGGGGAGAAGCAGGCTCGATCCTGACACGGAGCTTGATCCCAGGACCCTGAGATCATGACCTGAGCCAACCAAGCCATCCAGGTGCCCCTGGAAAAACCTCATTTATAAAATGATTTGTCTTCTTTCTCCACCTCTCTTGTAAAATGTTCTCTAGCCGCCTTTGAGCAGGAATCGGAAATTATCTTCTGTAAAACTTCTTGCCACTATTCAATATAAAATGTATATAATATATTATGATCTAATCCATTATTCTTCTAGTCTACTGTTTTGGGTCTTCTTACATTTTACTTTCCAATGCTTTAATTCTATTTGTCCTTTCCTACCCTCTTTCAAAATTCCTTCATTCCCCTAACTTGTAAAGTATAAAACTTGATACATTATTATTGTACATAGTTAATTTCAAGCTGGAAGATTTTAAAAAGGTTTTTTTAATTGTTCAGTTCTCTGTACTTTTGGATGAGATAGTGTGTTCCTGTTCGTCTGTGATCCATGATGACCTCAAGCTGTTTTCCTCCACAGAAATTCACAAAGAAACACAACCTATTATTTTCACTCATTTCCCCACCCTAATTTTCATGAACTTCCATGTTCCTAGTTAATTTCAATAGCACATGAAAAGTGTTGAGATGTATTTTTAAATGCCTTCTGAAATGACCCGTGTTCTATACAAACACCTCTAAACATCTCCAGCACTAAACGCACAGACTTGCCCTGATTATGCACCATTCCTTTCAGTAACTATATCAACTCTAACGATCACGCTATTTATCCCTGTACAATGGGGCTCTAATTAAGGTCCAGTTCCCACAAATGTTCTGGAATTTTGTGAAAATATTTCTCTCCGAGATCGGTATCGTGGATTAGTTTTACTTTATTCCTAAAATCAATCAATGTCAAAGGCCTCATTCTCAGTTTTATATTTAAACATATTCCACATTCCTGGGCAGATCTTAAACACAGTTAAATAGGTGTGTTCTCTGCATGATCTGTTCCTTCTTTGGTGGCAGAAATTATGTAACACGAGTTAAACAGAGGTGGCAGAGACAGGAAGGGAAACCACAAAGATGAGCCCATGACACCAACACAAAAATGATCTTGGAGGTTTGCAAGGTGCTAGACTGGAAAGGGCTATTTGCATCTTTAACTTCAAATCTGCCTTCAACTACCAGCTATTCAAAAGAGACTCACAAGAGTTAGGGACTTAAGCCATTGGACACTGGATTGTTCTTTCAGCTCAGCCATGAAATTCCCTTGACACGTTGAAATGCCCTCTCCAAAGATGGCTGATAATGACCTTGGCATTCCCCGGTATGAAGGCAGCCAACAGCTCACGTTGGCGGGACTGGAAAAGACAAGCACAGAAGAGAGAACAGGAAGGGGGGGGGAATGACGGTGACAAC
>ML099198.1:584-18048 GCA_003697995.1 Taxidea taxus jeffersonii
ATCTCTCCTCTTTCATTCATGATTTTATTTATTTGGGTCCTTTCTCTTTTCTTTTGGATAAGTCTGGCCAGGGGTTTATCAATCTTATTAATTCTTTCAAAGAACCAGCTCCTAGTTTCATTGATTTGTTCTATTGTTTTTTTGGTTTCTATTTCATTGATTTCTGCTTTGATCTTTATTATTTCTCTTCTCCTGCTGGGTTTAGGCTTTCTTTGTTGTTCTTTCTCGAGCTCCTTTAGGTGTAGGGTTAGGTTGTGTATTTGAGACCTTTCCTGTTTCTTGAGATAGGCTTGTATCGCTATATATTTTCCTCTCAGGACTGCCTTTGCTGTGTCCCACAGATTTTGGACCGTTGTGTTTTCATTATCATTTGTTTCCATGGTTTTTTTCAATTCTTCTTTAATTTCCTGGTTGACCCATTCATTTTTTAGAAGGATGCTGTTGAGCCTCCATGTATTTGTGCTCTTTCCACATTTCCTCTTGTGATTGAGTTCTAGCTTCAGAGCATTGTGGTCTGAAAATATGCAGGGAATGATCCCAATCTTTTGATACCTGTTGAGACCTGATTTATGACCCAGGATGTGATCTATTCTGGAGAATGTTCCATGGGCACTAGAGAAGAATGTGTATTCTGTTGCTTTGGGATGGAATGTTCTGAATATATCTGTGATGTCCATCTGGTCCAGTGTGTCATTTAAGACCTTTATTTCCTTGTTGATCTTTTGCTTGGATGATCTGTCCATTTCAGTGAGGGGCGTGTTAAAGTCCCCTACCATTATTGTATTCTTGTCAATGTGTTTCTTTGATTTTGTTATTTATTGGTTTATATAGTCGGTTGCTCCCATGTTAGGGGAATAGATGTTTAAAATTGTTAGATCTTCTTGTTGGACAGACCCTTTGAGTATGATATAGTGTCCTTCCTCATCTCTTATTATAGTCTTTGGCTTAAAATCTAATTGATCTGATATAAGGATTGCCACTCCAGCTTTCTTCTTCTGTCCATTAGCATAGTAAATTGTTTTCAACCCCCTCACTTTCAATCTGGAGGTGCCTTCAGGTCTGAAATGAGTTTCTTGTAGGCAGCATATTGATGGGTTTTGTTTTTTTATCCATTCTGAAACCCTGTGTCTTTTGATTGGGGCATTTAGCCCATTTACATTCAGGGTAACTATTGAGAGATATGAATTTAGTGCCATTGTATTGCCTATAAGGTGATTGTTACTGTATATTGTCTCTGTTCCTTTCTGATCTAATACTTTTAGGGTCTCTCTTTGCTTAGAGGACCCCTTTCAATATTTCCTGTAGAGCTGGTTTGGTGTTGGCAAATTCTTTCAGTTTTTGTTTGTCCTGGAAGCTTTTTATCTCTCCTTCTATTTTCAATGGTAACCTCGCTAGACATAGTATTCTTGGCTGCATGTTTTTCTTGTTTAGTGCTCTGAATATATCATGCCAGGTCTTTCTGGCCTGCGAGGTCTCTGTGGATAAGTCTGTTGCCAATCTAATATTTTTACCACTGTATGTTACAGACTTCTTGTCCCATGCTGCTTTCCGGATTTTCTCTTTGTCCCTAAGACTTGTAAATTTTACTATTAGATGATGGGGTGTGGACCTATTCCTATTGATTTTGAGGGGGTTTCTCTGTACCTCCTGGATTTTGAAGGTTGTTCCCTTTGCAATATTAGGGAAATTCTCTATGATAATTCTCTCCAATATACCTTCTGCTCTCCTCTCCCTTTATTCTTCTTCTGGAATCGAAATTATTCTAATGTTGTTTCATCTTACGGTATCCTTTATCTCTAGAATTCTCCCCTCGTGGTCCAGTAGTTGTTTGTCTCTCTTTTGCTTAGCTTCTTTATTCTCTGTCATTTGGTCTTCTATATCACTAATTCTTTCTTCTGCAAGAAAGGTCTAAAATACACAACCTAACCCTACACCTAAAGGAGCTCAAGAAAGGACAACAAAGAAAGCCTAAACCCAGCAGGAGAAGAGAAATGATAAAGATCAAAGCAGAAATCAATGAAATAGAAACCAAAAAAACAATAGAACAAATCAATGAATCTAGGAGCTGGTTTTTTGAAAGAATTAATAAGATTGATAAACCCCTGGCCAGACTTATTAAAAAGAAAAGAGAAAGGACTCAAATAAATAAAATCATGAATGAAAGAGGAGAGATAACAACCACACCAAAGAAATACAAACAATTAAAGAATATATTATGAGTAACTCTATGCCAAGAAATTTGACAATCTGGAAGAAATGGATGCATTCCTAGAGACATACAAACTACCACAACTGAAACAGGAAGAAACAGAAAACCTGAATAGACCCATAACCAGTAAGGAGATTGAAACAGTCATCAAAAATCTCCAAACAAACAAGAACCCAGGGCCAGACACCTTCCCGGGGAATTCTACCAAACATTTAAAGAAGAATTAATTCCTACTCTTCTGAAACTGTTCCAAAAAATAGAAATGGAAGAAAAACTTCCAAATCCATTTTATGAGGCCAGCATTACCTTGATCCCAAAACCAGAAAAGGATGCCATCAAAAAAAAAAAGAGAATTAGAGACCAATATCCTCGATGAACACAGATGCGAAAATTCTCACCAAAATACTCGCCAATAGGATCCCATAGTACATTAAAAGATTATTCACCACAACCAAGTGGGATGTATTCCAGGGCAGCAAGGTTGATTCAACATCCGCAAATCAATCAATGTGATACAATACATTAACAAAAGAAAGAACAAGAACCATATGATACTCTCAATAGATGCTGAAAAAGCATTTGACAAAGTACAGCACCCCTTCCTAATCAAAACTCTTCAAAGTGTAGGGATAGAGGGCACATACCTCAATATTATCAAAGCCATCTGTGAAAAACCCACAGCAAGTATCATTCTATCATTCTCAATGGAGAAAAACTGAGAGCTTTTCCGCTAAGGTCAGGAACATGGCAGGGATGTCCGTTATCACCACTGCTATTCAACATAGTACTAGAAGTCCTAGCCTCAGCAATCAGACAACAAAAAGAAATTAAAGGCATCCAAATCATCAAAAAAGAAGTCAAACTATCACTCTTTGCAGATGATATGATACTATATGTGGAAAACCCAAAAGGCTCCACTCCAAAACTGCTAGAGCTTGTATAGGAATTCAGTAAACTGTCAGGATGTAAAATCAATGCACAGAAATCAGTTGCATTTCTTTACACCAACAACAAGACAGAAGAAAGAGAAATTAAGGAGTCAATCCCATTTACAATTACACCCAAAACCATAAAATACCTAGGAATAAACCTAACCAAAGAGGAAAAGAATCTATACTCAGAAAACTATAAAGTACTCATGAAAGAATAGAGGAAGACACAAAGAAATGGAAAAATGTTCCATGCTCATGGATTGGAAGAATAAACATTGTGAAAATGTCTATGCTACCTAAAGCTATCTACACATTTAATGCAATGTCTATCAAAATCCCATCCAATTTTTTCAAAGAAATGGAACAAACAATCCTAAAATTTAGATGGTACAAGAAAAGACCTCGAATAGCCAAAGGAATATTGAAAAAGAAAGCCAAAGTTGGTGGCATCACAATTCCTGACTTCAAGCTCTACTACAAAGCTGTCATCATCAAGACAGTATGGTACTGGCACAAAAACAGACACATAGATCAATGGAACAGAATAGAGAGCCTGAAATAGACCCTCAACTCTATGGTCAACTAATCTTCAGCAAAGAAAGAAAGAATATCCAATGGAAAAAAGACAGCCTCTTCAACAAATGGTGTTGGGAAAGTTGGACAGCCACATGCAGAAAAATGAAATTGGACTATTTCCTTACACCACACACAAAAATAGACTCAAAATGGATGAAGGACCTCAACGTCAGAAAGGAATCCATAAAAATCCTTGAGGAGAACACAGGCAGCAACCTATTCGACCTTAGCCGCAGCAACTTCTTCCTAGGAACAATGCCAAAGGCAAGAGAAGGAAGGGAGAAAATGAACTATTGGGACTTCATCAAGATCAAAAGCTTTTGCACAGCAAAGGAAATAGTCAACAAAACCAAAAGACAACTGACAGAATGGGAGAAGATATTTGCAAATGACATATCAGATAAAGGGCTAGTATCCAAAATCTACAAAGAGCTTAGCAAACTCAACACCCAAAGAACAAAGAATCCAATCAAGAAATGGGCAGAGGACATGAACAGACATTTCTGCAAAGAAGACATCCAGATGGCCAACAGACACATGAAAAAGTGCTCCACATCACTGGGCATCAGGGAAATACAAATCACAACCACAACGACATAGTGAACAAGTCAGGAAATGACAGATGCTGGCCAGGATGTGGAGAAAGGGGAACCCTCCTACACTGTTGGTGAGAATGCAAGCTGGTGCAGCCACTCTGGAAAACAGCATGGAGGTTCCTCAAAAAATTGAAAATAGAGCTACCTTATGACCCAGCAATTGCACTACTGGGTATTTACCCTAAAGATACAAACATAGTGATCCAAAGGGGCACATGCACCTGAATGTTTATAGCTGCAATGTCCACAATAGGCAAGTTGTGGAAAGAACCTAGATGTCCATCAAGAGATGAATGGATAAAGAAGATGTGGTATATATATACAATGGAATACTATGCAGCCATCAAAAGAAATGAAATCTTTCCATTTGCAATGACATGGATGGAACTAGAGGGTATTATGCTTAGCGAAATAAGTCAATCGGAGAAAGACAACTATCATATGATCTTCCTGATATGAGGAAGTGGAGATGCACCAGGGTGGTGGTTAAGGGGGTAGGAAAAGAAAAATGAAACAAGATGGGATCAAGAGGGAGTCAAACCAAAAGAGACTCTTAATGTCATAAAACAAACTGAGGGGGTGGGGCGGAGGGGTGTTGGGAGAGGGTGGTCGGGTTACATTATATGTTTAAATTAAAAAAAAAAAGTTCTACAATTTTAGGTCTCACATTAGGTCTTAAAACATTTAGATGTTATTTTTGTATGCAGTGTAAAAAGGTAGTCCAGTTTAGTCCTTTGCATGTAGCTGTCCAGTTTTCACAGTCACAGAAGAGACAGCCATTTCCCCGTTTCATATTCTAACCTCCTTTGTCATAGATCAACAGACCATATAGTGCAGGTTTATTTCAGAGTTCTCTATTTTGCCCCATTAATTTATGTGTCTGTTTTTGTGCAAATACAACACTGTTTTTATTACTATAGTTTTATAATAGATCTTGAAAGTTGAGATTGCGAAGCCTCCAGCATTTTTCTTCCTTGTCAAGTTTGCTTTGGCTATTCAGGGTCTTTTGTTCTTCCATATATCTATTAGGATTATTTGTTCCAGTTCTGTGATAAATACTATTGATATTTTGATAGGGATTGTATTGATTCTGTAAATTTATTTGGTAGTATGGCCATTTTAACAATATGAATTATCCCCATCCATGTGTATGGTATATTTTCATTTTTTTGTGTCATCATCAGTTTCATTCATCAATGGTTTATGGTTGTCAGAATGTTGGTCTTTACTTTGTTGGTTAAATTTATTCATAATTTTATCACCCCCTTTTGGTACAGTTGAAAATAGGATTGCTTTCTTTATTTCTTTATCTGCTGTTTCATTATTTGTCTACAGAATTTAACAGGTTTCTGTATACTAATTTTGTATCTTGCTACTTTACTGAATTCATTTATTCTATATGTTTTTGTTTGAGTCTTTATAGTTTTCTTTATATAGTATCATGTCATCTTTAAATACTGACAGTTTTATTTCTTCCTTACCAATATATGTCTTCTATTTCTCTTGTTTGATTGCTGCAGTTAGGGCTTCCAGTTCTATGTTGAATAAAAGTGCAAGAATGTACATACTCATCTTTTTTCCTGATCTTAGAGGATATACCTTCAGTTTTCACCATTGAGTATGATATTTGCTGTGCTTATCATATATGACCTTTGTTATGTTAAGTATGTTTCTCCTAAGCCCACTTTGGAAGTTTTTATCATGAATGAATGTTAAAATTTGTCAGATGTTTTTGCTGTATCTATTGAGATGATCGTATAGTTTTTATCTTTTATTTTGTTAAAGTGATATATCATGATTGAATTGTGGATATTGAACTGCCTTTTCCTCCCTGGAATAAATGCCATTGTATCATGGTGAATCCATTGTTCAATTTGGCTTGCTAATATTTTGTTAAAATCTATCTTTTTGCACCTATGTTCATCAGAGATATTGGTCTATAGTTTTCTTTTTTTGTAGTCTTGGGTAGTGTCTATTTTTTTTTTTTAAACTAGTGAAGACAATGGGTATTAACTCCTCTTTAAATGTTTAGTAAAAATCACCTTTGAAGCTATCTGGTCCTATACTTTTGTTTGTTAGGATTTTGTTTTATTGATTAACTTTCATGCCTAGTAATTTTGTATTTTTTTCTGATTCAATTTTGGAAGACTATGTTTCTAGGAATTATCAATTTTTTCTAGGTTGTCCAATTTATTGGTGTATAATTTATCATAGTAGTCTCTTTATTTTTTATTTTTTTGTATTTATGTGGTGTCAGTTGTTACTTCCCTTTCATTTCTGATTTCAGTTGAGTCCTCTCTTAATGAGTCTGTCAAAGTCTTATCAATTTTATCTTTTCAAAGAACTAGATCTTAGTTTTCTTGATCTTTCATATTAATTTTAGTCTCTATACATTTATTTTCACTGTGATCTTTATTCATTTCTTCCATCTAACTTTGGGCTTTGCTTGTTTTTATTTTTTCAACATATAAAATTAGATTGTTACAATTTTTTTATTCTTTGAGGCATGGCTATATCACTATAAACTTCTCTCTTAGAACTGCTTTTACTTAGCAAAGATTTGGACTGTTGTGTTTTCACTTTCATCTCTCTTTCTCTCTCTCTTTCTCTCTTTTTTTATGTCCTCTTTGAGTTCTTTGTTGACCCATTGGTTGTTTAATAGTATGTTACCTGGTATCCTCTATGGTTTGTTTCTTATAGTTCTTTTTTTTTTTTTCCTTGTAAACAATTTTTAGATTCATACCATTGTGGTGAGAAAAGATGCTTGATATGATTTGAGTCTTCTTACATTTATTGAGACTTGTTTTATGGCCTAACATGGGTTCTTTTCTGGAGAATATTCCATGTGAACTTGAAAAGAAGGTGTGCTCTAATTTTGGGTGGAAAGTTCTGTATATATCTTTAAATCCATTAGGTCTAATGTATTCTTCAAAGTCATCACTTTTTTCTTGATTTTCCATCTGGTGATCTATCCATTGGTGCAAGTGGGGAATTAAAGCTCTTTACTATTATTATATTACTGTCAGTTTTTACTTCTATGTCTGTTTATATTTTCCTTATGTATTTAGTTGCTTCTATGTTGGTGGTATATTTACAATTGTTATATCCTTTTGTTGGATTTTTTCCTTAATCATAATGTAATACACCTTTTTTCTTACAGTCTTTGTTTAAGATCTGTTGTTGTCTATGTATTGCAATCCTGGCTTTTCTTTTTTTGTTTCCATTTGCAGAAAATATATTTTTCATTTGTTTCACCTTCAGTTTCTATGTATTTTTGGGTCTTAAGTGAGTCACTTATAGGCAGAGTACAGATGGGTTTTACATTTTTATTTGTTCTTTTACCTTTTGCCTTTTGATTAGAGCATTGAGAACATTAACATTTAAAGTAATTATTGATAATTATGTGCTTATTAGCATTTTACTGTCTCTGGTTGTTTTATAGTCCTCTTTTCTTTTTTTCTCTTGCTGTATTTCCTTGTGATTGATGACTTCCCTAGTGTGATGTTTATCATTAACATTAGATTCATACTTAACCTTGTAAATATATAGCAGTCTCTATTAAGTTGATGGTTGCTTAAGTTTGAGTATATTATAAAAGAACATTTTTACTCCCTTTCTGCACATTTTATGTATATAACGTCATATTTTGCATTGTTTCATTTTGTGAATGTCTAAACTAATTTTTACATAAAATTGATTTTACTACTTTTGTCTTTTAAATTTCATACTAGTTTTACAAGTGATTGATCCACTGTCTTACTGTGTTTGCTTTACTTGTGAAATATTTTTCTCTTCAAATTATATGAATATATATATATATATATATATATATATATATATATATATATATATATGAAAGGTCATATATATGACCTTTCTTTTCCACTTAGATAATTCTCTTTAACATTTCTTGTAAGGCCAGTTCAGTGGTGAAGAACTCCTTTAACTTTTGTTTGTCTGGTAAAGTCTTTATTGTTTATTCAATTTTAAATGATAACCTTGCCAAGTAGAGTATTCTTGGTTACAGTATTTTTTTTTTCCTTTAACACTTTGTATATATTATGCCCCTCTCTTCTGACTTATATAATTTCTGCTGAAGAGCAGCTACTGGCTTTATGAAGTTTCCCTTATATGTAATTAGTTGTTTTTCTCTTGGTTATTTTAAGATTCTTTGTCTTTAATCTTTGACATTTTAATTATTATGGCTCTTGGTGTGGACCTCCTTGGTTCACCTTGTTTGCTCTTGTCTGTGCTTCCTGGACCAGTTGTCTGTTTCCTTTCCCAGTTTGGTGAAATTTCCTATTATTTCTTCAAATAAGTTTTCTTCCCCTTTCTCTCTCTTCTTCTAGGCTCCCCAAAATGTGAATGCTAGTATGCATGATGTTGTCCTAGAGATCTCTTAACCTACCCTTATTTTTATCTATTTATTTTCTGCTGTTCTGCTGTGGTGTTTTCCATTACCCTGATTTCCAGATTGCTGACCTGTTCTTCTTAATTGTTTAATCTATTGTTGATTCCCCCTACTGTATTTTTTTATTTTGGTTATTGTATTCTTCTACTCTGATTTTTTTTCTACTCTGATTTTTAAAAACCCTTTGTTGTAGTTGTCACTTAATTCATCAACTCTTCTCTCCTGTTCAGTGAGCATCTTTTTGACCTGAACTCATTATCAGATAGATTGCTTATTTCTGTTCCATTTAGCTCCTTGTTTTTTCTTTTACATTTTGTGTGTCCTTTCATTCGGAGCTTATTCTTCTTTCTCCTCAATTTCTTTGATTCTCTGTGTTTGCTTCTGTAAATTAGACAGAACAGCTACTTCTCCTAGACTTGAAGGGATGGCCTTGCATAAGTACATCTCATGTGTGGATCACATGTGCCTGGTAGGTTTGGCTGGTGGGCTGGAGCTATACTGGTCAAAGGCTGAGTGTTCTGGGGCACTTTGCATGGGGCCATCCTGGTGGAATGGCCGAAGTTGAAGTCAACATGAGTCAAAGTGATCCAGTGGCTCTTCTGTAGAGGGTGCTCTACAGAGCTGAATTGAGAACCTGGAAGTCCTACATGTTCCACATAGGAGGTTCCCTAGTAGAGTGGCTAGAGCCAAAGTGTACATGGTCTATGAGTTCCTGGGGCACTCTAGGCAGAGTATTCCAAAAAGGTACCTTAAGGAGTCCAATATAATCCAATATGGGTGAAAGACTAGAGTGTTTTAAGATGCTTTGCAACTGTGTAGCTTTGTCAAGATGACTAGATCTGTAGTGGACACTCTCCAGAGATGTCCCTGTATGTACTGCTTTGTGGATGCCTTCTTTGGAGTGCTGGAGCTCAGAGGGAATGAGTAGGGAAGGCACCTTGGGAAATGATTGGACTGTTGTTTGCTAGAGGCCTGAGGCTTGCTGGTATGGTAGGCCAGATATGGCCTTGGCCTAGACCTAGTTCCCATCTGTACTATCAAGATGAAGAGGAACATAAATGCATTCACCAGTTCATCTGATCCTAGAAAGAGTTGCAGCAACTCCTCTGCTACTTGGCAAAATTTTAGGGCTGGTTCCTTTATATTCCATTTGCTGTTTTAAAATGCAGTTCCTTTTCAAATGCAGTTCCTTTTCATGCTCCAAGATATCTGGGTCTGTTGTGGACTAGGGACACAGAACTCATTGAGTTGACAGGCTCCCTAAGGAACTAGACCCTGCTTCTGTGTATGCTACCAAGTAGAGGGGAAACAAACAGTAAAGTTCACCAGCACGTCTAACACTGGAGAGAGTTCTAGAAGGTCTCACCACTGTTGGGAGATGGTTAGTTCTTTTACATTTGAGTTGCTTATTCAAATCATGCCTTTTGTTCCAGTCCCAAGGCGGACAAATCTGCTCCTTGTCTCTCAGAACTATCCCTCTGCAGTTCACACTATTAGGGGTAGGGTTCCCATCATTACAGTCTTTCTGTTTCTCTATCTCTCCTCCTTTTCTGTATTTGTCCTTCTGCCCTCTGTTATGCAGGAGTTGTTCAGTCCTCCCTCAGTTCTTTTTCAGGAGGAATTGTGCTCTCTTTATCCCTATCTATCTATCTATCTATCTATCTATCTATCTGGATCTGATATGTCTGTAAGGGAAGTACATTCAGGGTCTTCCTATACTGCCATCTTGGACCCTCCCTCAAGCTGAACTTAAGCAACCTGAAACTATTACACTATATGTTAACTAACCAGAATTTAAATTTTTAAAAAAAGTATTATTAAATGCTTATTAAAAAAAAAAAGACAACCTGTGCCACTGTTTTTTTTTTTTTCTCTTAAGTTTTTATTTATTTATTTGAGAGAGAGAGCAAAAGTGGGCTGGCACACAGAGGGAGAGGGAGAAGCAGAATCCCCACTACATGGAGAGTGTGTTGTGGGGCTCAATTCCAAGATCAGGGAATCATGACCTGAGTCAGAAGCAGATACTTGGCTGACTGAGCCACCTGGGCACCCCTCAGTGCCACCTTTTAAGATATATTGCATAGAAAATAATACTATTATTATCATTATACTTTTGTTTTCAAGCACTGTTTTATTGTCTATAAAAATGATTTAAAAAAAGAAATTCTTAAAAAAAAAGAGAGAGAGAAGAAATTCTTTTTTAGTCACTGGCACAGTGCCCTGTTTCACACAGGTCTCACAGGGAGTGGAGTGAGGCCAAAGGGATAACTAATTTGAGAATTGCTCTATTTGCAGGGTAAGTATTTTTAAAGAAAGTGGAAGCAATCATAAAATAGGGTAAAGAGGAAAGGAAAGACAACTGAATCTCCAATTTTTCTGTATGAGGATGCCAGAGTTTGAAAATTTAAGGATACTATTTAATGATGTGGAGGTAAATATTGTTTTCATCTAAAAGAATGAAAGTATTTTCTTCTTGGAAGTAGGAGAAGGGAGAAAGGACCAGTAGACTGCTGTTATCTGTAATGTCGCATATAACTCACTGACTATACTATGTGAATTTACACGTTGAGTTAGTTTAAAGCATAAAAATATTAAAGTAAAACTAAAACTGAAAACTGAATTTACATTGAGTACATTAAGACATTGAAGCTTAGCTACTAAACCATAATCAAAATGTTTATATGCATTTTCTATGTCTGTTTATGAAGACCTTTAAAAAATAAAGGAGATTTGAGAAACTTTCAAGTGTAAGGTACCATTTTTGAGTCTTGGTTATCTTTAGTCCCCTAAATTTAACTTTTTAGATAGCATTTTACACAAATTAATGTTTATATTCTTAAAAGAATTTACTTTTTTCATAATAAATTTTAAATAAGTTTATAACTATGTAATATGAAGCCTGAAAAAGAATGATAGAAATAATTTGTTCCAAATATTAGTCCATTTGCTTTATATTTCAATCTATGAAGTTGTACTATTTTAAAATAATGTGCAATGAAGCTGTATTCCACAGTGAATTAGTATATTAATAATGAGACAAGGGACGCCTGGGTGGCTCAGTTGGTTAAGCAGCTGCCTTCGGCTCAGGTCATGATCCCAGCATCCTGGGATCGAGTCCCACATCGGGCTCCTTGCTCGGCAGGGAGCCTGCTTCTCCCTCTGCCTCTTCCTGCCTCTCTGTCTGCCTGTGCTCACTCTCTCTGACAAATAAATAAATAAAATCTTTAAAAAAAAATAATGAGACAAATCAGGTCAACCAGTGTTTTTTCTTTAGTTTCCTTAAAATTTCAACAAAAGCAATTTTATAAGAAAAAAATAATATTTCACGTATCAAATAAAGAGTAAATGTTCTAATTATGTATGATAAATAGACTTTATTGAAATTTGAATGTCTACTTTTGCTAGTTGTTCTCAAAAACTTTTATGCCATTTAATTATACTCATGTATATTCCATTAATTACGCATTTTTCTTTTTAGTCATTTAAAAATAACGTATATGGATGATTAAATGTTATTTGAGGGAGAATATAAGAAGACACAATCAAATATATCGAAAGCCAGTGGAAATATATAACACAATTCTGACCTCAGTAAAACTTACCTATAAAGTCCATGCTCATAAACATTCTCAAAGTTCTAAATTTAAATTCCTATGTCCTTAAGGATAGATATGCAAATATAAGATACTCTACATTTTATTTACATTTTATTCTCATTATTTAGAATAAAGTCATTGCCAAATCTGAATTAGTGAATACTGAAGTATTGACATTAGTTGAAATACAATTAATTTTCTTAAGCCTCTGACTGAACCACTTTTGTCAATTGATTAAAACATAACTGTTTTATATGTTTATCTGTTTAAGACACCTTGTTTAACTATATTGCTGTTTCATTAATATTGAATTCATGGACAGCAAGACTATAACTCCTGGCTGAACAGTTATTTAACATATGTATTTTCTTTATAAGGCACATCACAGTTTTCTTAGCTGGTAAGGACACTAGACAGCACTATGCTTGGGACCATTTTAAATATTGAAATCACCATCAAAATATATGTCATTTAAGGGACGCCTGGGGGGCTCAGTTGGTTAAGCGGCTGCCTTTGGCTCAGGTCATGATCCCAGCGTTCTGGGATCGAGCCCCACATCGGGCTCCTTGCTTGGGGGGGAGCCTGCCTCTCTGTCTGCCTGTGCTCTCTCTCTCTCTCTCTCTAACAAATAAATAAATAAATAAATCTTTAAAAAATATATATATATGTCATTTAATAGACCTTGGGAAGTACATCTGTTTACAGTATGAAACCTGAAACAAAAAGACAGAGTATCACCCTATTCCTCTTCAGTTAGGAACCTGGCAGTCTGACAATGTGACTATTTTATTGTTCTGGAACTTTCCCAGAAAAATACCAATGGTTATTGATTTGAGGGTCACAAACACAGCATAGTAAGTAGACAAATTTATAAATACATAATTAATAAAAACTGGTCATCTGTACCTTTATTATGTTATTGTTTGTATGACAGTAACTATAAAACAAATATGACTTGTTGAAATGTTGACTGAGTCCCGATCCAGACCATCAACTCCTTAAATGTTCCCACTTAAATATATTAAAGCAATGACTATTCCAACATGGCCCAGGCTGAATTATCTTTCTTAATCAGGAAAATCTAATTATCTGTTTTCTGAAAATATTAAAACTTAAAAATTATTTATCATACCCAGTTGGAAGCTGTGTTTACAGTTCTGAGTCTTTTCTTATTTATTTATTTATTTTAATAATTCTGTATCTGTAATATGAGCTCCTAAGATCTGGCCTCATCTTCCAATCTTCCTCCCTCATTCTTTGAACTCTGGCCATTAGGATGCATTTTATTTCTTCAATATGACAAGTTCCTTCTTGTTTCTGGGTCATTAAACAATTTGGTTTTCTCTGTGTTTGGGACACCTTTTACCCTTCACCCTTTTACTTAGGTAATTACTATTCTGCTTTTAGAAATAATTTTAAATGTCGCTTCTTTAGATAGAAATTTCTTGACTCTGCAGACTAGTTAGGTCTCCCTTGTTATACCCTAATCTTTGACTTTGACAATACTCATTATACTTGTATTTTATTATATAGCAGATTTAATTTTTATTGTTACACACTCAGGGATAAAACAAATCTGTCTGTAGTTACTAATATGTTCAGTTATACTTGATATAGTCTGCTTTTTTACTTTAAGTCTGATAGCACTCAATTTATTTCTGACATTTTTTAATAAGATCAGCCATATAAAGATGATATTAATTATATTAATTAAATTTAGTATACTTAAGATCATCCAAAACATGGAGATTTTAATAACATAGCAGTAAATTATCTCTCATAAACCACTCAGAAATCTAAGCTTACAGTTCAGCTCTGCTTCAAGAGGAAATCCTGACACCTAGGTTCCTTCTACCCTGCAGCTCTGACATTTCTGAGTACTTCATCCTGAACTGCATGGTTGAGGCTAAGTTACTTCCATATTTACACTAAAAGCCTATGGTAAGAGAAAAAAAAAATTCTAGGGAGAAAACCCTGGAGATATACTGGAATTACAACCATAATTTGGACTATGTCAGACTGGATTCTTGTTCACAGCTCTTCTTCCCTTTAACATGGTTATACATCCCTGCTTTTTGCTATATGGCTTTGCAGTGTCTACCACTGTATTAAGTAGAGAAGATATACCTGCTTCATTGATTCAGGACTTGGCTACTTAACTATTGGAATGTGAATGGATATGAGTGTTGGATTGGATGCTAGTTCCAGTCAGAGGCTTTAAAAGGTTTTTTGTTTCTTTTTATTTTTCTTCAGCTTCCACCTTTCTACAATAAACATACAAACACACAGTGGCTGCTCCCTGAGTAATCCTCAGATAAAAAGGTATTATGATCTATTGTATAGATACATCATGTTTTATTTATCCATTGTCTGTTGATGGGCACTGACCTGTTTCTATATTTTGGCTATTATGAATAATGAAGACTGCTCCTTTCATTTAAAAGTTATTGTGTGGGCATAGGTTTCATTCATTTTAGGTTTATACTTAGTGAGAAAATTGCTGGGTCAAATGGGAACTTTGCTTAATTGTTTGATAAACTGCCAGATGATACCAAATAGACTGTATCATTTTTTATCCTACCAGCAGATAATGAAGTTATCCAGTTTCCTCAAATCCTTGCAAACTCTTATTATTATTATTATTATTTTTAAATTATTTTTTATAATTAAATTTATTTTTTTTAATTTAAACATATAATGTAACCCCACCACCCTCTCCCAACACCCCTTCCCCCCCACCCCTCCTCAGTTTGTTTTATGACATTAAGAGTCTCTTTTGGTTTGTCTTCCTCCCAATCCCATCTTGTTTCATTTATTCTTTTCCTACCCCCTTAGCCCCCACCCCCGTTGCATCTCCACTTCCTCATATCAGGGAGATCATATGATAGTTGTCCATCTCTGATTGACTTATTTCACTAAGCATAATACCCTCTATTTCCATCCATGTCATCGCAAATGGTAAGATTTCATTTCTTTTGATGGCTGCATAGTATTCCATCGTATATATATACCACCTCTTCTTTATCCATTCATCTGTTGATGGACATCTAGGTTCTTTCCATAACTTGGATATTGTGGACATTGCTGCTATAAACATTCAGGTGCATGTGCCCCTTCAGATCACTACGTTTGTATCTTTAGGGTAAATGCCCAGTAGTGCAATTGCTGGGTCATAAGGTAGCTCTATTTTCAATTTTTTGAGGAACCTCCATGCTGTTTTCCAGAGTGGCAGCACCAGCTTGCATTCCCACCAACAGTGTAGGAGGGTTCCCCTTTCTCCACATCCTCGCCAGCATCTGTCATTTCCTGACTTGTTCATTTTAGCCATTCTGACTGGTGTGAGGTGGTATCTCATTGTGGTTTTGATTTGTATTTCCCTGATGCCCAGTGATGTGGAGCACTTTTTCATGTGTCTGTTGGCCATCTGGATGTCTTCTTTGCAGAAATGTCTGTTCATGTCCTCTGCCCATTTCTTGATTGGATTCTTTGTTCTTTGGGTGTTGAGTTTGCTAAGCTCTTTATAGATTTTGGATACTAGCCCTTTATCTGATATGTCGTTTGCAAATATCTTCTCCCATTCTGTCAGTTGTCTTTTGGTTTTGTTGACTGTTTCTTTTGCTGTGCAAAAGCTTTTGATCTTAATGAAGTCCCAATAGTTCATTTTTTCCCTTGCTTCCCTTGCCTTTGGCGTTGTTCCTAGGAAGAAGTTGCTGCGGCTGAGGTCGAAGAGGTTGCTGCCTGTGTTCTCCTCAAGGATTTTTATGGATTCCTTTCTGACGTTGAGGTCCTTCATCTATTTTGAGTCTATTTTCGTGTGTGGTGTAAGGAAATGGTCTAATTTCATTTTTCTGCATGCAGCTGTCCAATTTTCCCAACACCATTTGTTGAAGAGGCTGTCTTTTTTCCATTGGGTATTCTTTCCTGCTTTGTCGAAGATTAGTTGACCATAGAGTTGAGGGTCTATTTCTGGGCTCTCTATTCTGTTCCATTGATCTATGTGTCTGTTTTTGTGCCAGTAACTTACTCTCTTGATGATGACAGCTTTGTAATAGAGCTTGAAATCTGGAATTGTGATGCCACCAACTTTGGCTTTCTTTTTCAATATTCCTTTGGTGATTCGAGGTCTTTTCAGGTTCCATATAAATTTTAGGATTATTTGTTCCATTTCTTTGAAAAAATTGGAAGGGATTTTGATAGGCATTGCATTAAATGCTTTAGGTAGCATAGACATTTTCACAATGTTTATTCTTCCAATCCATGAGCATGGAACATTTTTCCATTTCTTTGTGTCTTCCTCTATTCTTTCATGAGTACTTTATAGTTTTCTGAGTATAGATTCTTTTCCTCTTTGGTTAGGTTTATTCCTAGGTATCTTATGGTTTTGGGTGTGATTGTAAATGGGATTGACTCCTTAATTTCTCTTTCCTCTGTCTTGTTGTTGGTGTAAAGAAATGCAACTGATTTCTGTGCATTGATTTTATATTCTGACACTTTACTGAATTCTTGTACAACCTCTAGGAGTTTTGGAGTGGAACCTTTTGGGTTTTCCACATATAGTATCATATCATCTGCAAAGAGTGATAGTTTGACTTCTTTTTTGATGATTTGGATGCCTTTAATTTCTTTTTGTTGTCTGATCGCTGAGGCTAGGACTTCTAGTACTATGTTGAATAGCAGTGGTGATAACAGACATCCCTGTCGTGTTCCTGACCTTAGCGGAAAAGCTCTCAGTTTTTCTCCATTGAGAATGATACTTGCAATGGGTTTTTCATAGATGGCTTTGATAATGTTGAGGTATGTGCCCTCTATCCCTACCGTTTGAAGAGTGTTGATTAGGAAGGGGTGCTGTACTTTGTCAAATGTTTTTTTAGCATCTATTGAGAGTATCATATGGTTCTTGTTTTTTCTTTTGTTAATGTATTGTATCACATTGATTCATTTGCGGATGTTGAACCGACTTTGCTGCTCTGGAATAAATCCCGCTTGGTCGTGGTAAATAATCCTTTTAATGTGCTGTTGGATCCTATTGGCTAGTATTTTGGTGAGAATTTTCGCATCTGTGTTCATCAAGGATATTGGTCTGTAATTCTCTTTTTTGATGGGATCCTTGTCTGGTTTGGGGATCAAGGTGATGCTGGCCTCAT
>ML099200.1:0-11132 GCA_003697995.1 Taxidea taxus jeffersonii
TTTTTTTTTTTTTAAATAGTTAATAGACTTTATTCTTCTGAGCAGGTATAGGTTTATAGAAAAACTGAGTGGAAAGTACAGAGAATTCTCATACAACCCCCCTCGTTTCCCTCATTGTTAGCGTCTTGCATAAGTGTGATACATTTGTTACAATTGTGAACCAACGTTGATGTACTGTTGTTAACTAAAGTCTTGATAGTTTCCGTTAGATTTAATTTTTTGTGTTGTACATTCTGTGTGTTTTGACAAACATGCAGAGACACGGATCCACAGAGTGCATTATGGTTTCAGGACTTTATACTGGCTGGGATCCACAGATTCATCTCCCCCTTCCAGATCCATTCACCTACTGAAAAACAGCTTGTTTTCAGGTTTTGGTGATTACAAATAAAGCTGTTATAAACGTTTGTGAAAACTTTGTGTGGAGGTACATTTTCTTCCTTTTTCTTTTCTTTTTTCTTTTTTAAAAAAGATTTTATTTATTTATTTGACACAGAGAGAGAGATAGAGAGGGCACAAACAGAGAGAATGGCAGGCTGAGGGAGAGGGAGACAGCAAGGAGCCCGATGTGGGGCTCGATCCCAGGACCTTGAGATCATGACTTCACGAGAAGACAGATGCTTCACCGACTGAGCCATCTTTTTCTCTTTCAAATAAGCTTTACACCCAATGTGGGGCTTGAACTCACCACCCTGAGATCAAGAGTTGCATGCTCTTGACCTGAGTCAGCCAGGGGCCCCGGGATATAAGTTTTCAACCATTTGGGTAAATACCGATGAGTGGGACTGCTGGATCATGTGTTGAGTGTGTTTAGTTCTAGAAAAAACCACCGTACCGTCTTCCAAAGTGGCTGCAGCAGCTTCCGTTCCCGTAGCAGTGTGGAGGGGCCCTGTGGTTCCATGCCCGCACCAGTACTTGAAGTTGTCAGTATTCCAGGTTTTGGTCATTCAGATAGCTGTTTCATTATTACATTATTATTTTAATTTGCAATCCTCTACTGACACGATTTTGAGCATCTTTTCATATGCTATTTGCTATCTGTATATCTTCTTTGGTGAGGTGTCTGTTCAGATCTTTTGCCCATTTTTTAACTGAGTTGTTTGTTTTCTTATTGTTGACTTGAAAAAAATTATTTATTTATTTGAGTGAGAGACTGAGCAAGAGAGAACACAACCAGGGAGGGGCAGAGGGAGAGGAAGAAGCAGACTCTGCTGAGCAGGGAGCCTGATGTGGGACTCAATCTTAGGAACCCGAGACCATGACTTGAGCTGAAGGCAGACACTCAACAACTGAGCCACCAGGTGCCCCGAGTCTTCCTATTCAAGAACATGGACTATCTCTCTATTTATTTAGAGCTTCTTTGATTTATTTCATCAGAGTTTTATAGTTTCCTCATGTAGATTTTCTACATATTTTGTTAGATTTATACCTATGTATTTCATTTTTTAAATACTAGTGTACATAGCATTGTGTCTTTTATTTCAAAATTCAATTGTTCATTGCTGGTACTTATTGTACTTAAATTTTTGTGTAAAAAACATTATACACTGAAACTTTTTTCTTTCAGTGTACAGTTTTATGAGTTTTAGTCTATAGAATTATGTAACTATGTAATACTTAATGGTGAAATGCTTTCCCCCTAAGATCAGAAACAAGGTAAAAACATCCTCTCTCACCACACGTATTCAATATTTGAAGTCCTAGCCAGTGCAAAGGGCAAGTAAAAGAAACAAAAATAATATAGATTGGAAAGGGAGACACACAGACTATATGATCATCTATGTAGAAAATCACAGGCTATTCTAAAACAACCACAACATATTTCATCCCATGTTAAATGTGTGGTCACAGGATAACACACAAAAATCAATCTTAGTACTATATAAAACAATAAAAACAATACAAAATTGGAAACTGAAATTGAACACAATACTTCCTAGAAAGAAAAGAAAAAAAGAAAGAAAGCTTTGAAACTGGAAGTCGATCACAAGAGGAAAGTTGAAAAGAACTCAAACACATGGAGACTAAAGGGCATCCTACAAAGATTGAGTGGGTCAACCAGGAAATTAAAATAATTTAAAAAATTCATGGACTTAAATGAAAATGAAAACACAACTGTTCAAAAACTTTGGCATACAGCAAAGGCAGTTCTAAGAGGAAAGTATATAGCGGGATGCCTGGGTGGCTCAGTTGGTTAAGTGACTGCCTTCGGCTCAGGTCATGATCCCAGCGTCCTGGGATGGAGTCCCACATCGGGCTCCTTGCTCAGCAGGGAACCTGCTTCTCCCTCTGCCTCTGCCTGCCACTCTGTCTGCCTGTGCTCACTCTCTCTGATAAATAAATAAAATCTTTAAAAAAAAAGAGGAGGGGCGCCTGGGTGGCTCAGTGGGTTAAAGCCGCTGCTTTCGGCTTGGGTCATGATCCCAGGGTCCTGGGATCGAGCCCCACGTTGGGCTCTCCGCTCTGCGGACAGCCTGCTTCCTCCTCTCTCTCTCTGCCTCTCTGCCTACTTGTGATCTCTGTCTATCAAATAAATAAATAAAATCTTAAAAAAAAAAAGAGGAAAGTATATAGCAATACAAAACTTTCTCAAGAAACAAGAAAGGTCTTGGGGAGCCTGGATGGCTCAGTGGGTTAAGCCTCTGCCTTCGGCTTGGGTCATGATCCCAGGGTCCTGGGATCGAGCCCCGCATCGGGCTCTCTGCTCAGCGGGGAGCCTGCTTCCCTTCCTCCTCTCTCTCTGCCTGCCTCTCTGCCTGCTTGTGATCTCTGTCAAATAAATAAATAAGATATTAAAAAAAAAACAAGAAAAGTCTCAAATACACAGCTTAACCTTGCATCTATAGGAGCTGGAGAAAGAGTATCAAATAAAGCCTAAATCCAGAAAGAGAAGAGAAATAATAAAATCAGAGCAAAAATAAATGGAATAGAAACCAAAAGAACAGGAGAACAGATCAATGAAACTAGGAGCTGGTTCTTTGAAAGAATTAATAAGATCGATAAACCCCTGGTCAGACTCATCAAAAAGAAAATAGAAAGGACCCAAATTAACAAAATCATGAATGAAAGAGGAGAGATCACAACCAACACTAAAGAAATACAAACAAGTCTAAGAACATATTATGAGCAACCAGATGCCAACACATTAGACTACCTGGAAGAATTAGATGCATTCTTAGAGACATAAACTACCAACATTGAACCAGGAAGAAATAGAAAACCTGAAGAGATCCATAACCAGTAAGGTGATTGAAGCAGTCATCAAACATCTCCTAAAACACAAGAGTCCAGGGTAGAATGGCTTCCCAGGGGAATTCTAACAAACATTTAAAGAAGAATTAATACCCATTCTTATAAAGCTATTAAAAAATAAAAATGGGGGGCGCCTGGGTGGCTCAGTGGGTTAAAGCCGCTGCCTTCGGCTCGGGTCATGATCCCAGGGTCGTGGGATCGAGCCCCATATCGGGCTCTCTGCTCTGCGGACAGCCTGCTTCCTCCTCTCTCTCTCTGCCTCTCTGCCTACTTGTGATCTCTGTCTGTCAAATAAATAAATAAAATCTTAAAAAAAATAAAAATGTAAGGAAAACATTCAAACTCGATGAGGCCAGCATTCCCTTGATCCCAAAACCAAAGACCCCACCCAAAAGAATTACAGACTGATATCCTGATGAACACAGAAGCAAAAATTCTCACCAAAATACTAATCAATAGGATTCAACAGTACATTAAAAGGATTATTCACCACGACCAAGTGGAATTTATTCCTGGGCTGCAAGTTTGGTTCAACAACCACAAATCAATCAATGTGATACAATACATTAATAAAAGAAAGAACAAGAGCCATATGGTCCTCTCAACAGATGCAGAAAAAGTACTTGACAAAGTACATCAACCTTTCTTGATTAAAACTCAATAAAGGGAACATACCTCAATATCATCAAAGCCATCTATGAAAAGCCCACAGCAAATATCATTCTCAATGGGGGAAAAACTGAGAGCTTTTCCCCTAAGGTCAGGAACACGACAGGGTTGTCCACTATCACTCCTGCTGTTCAACATAGTACTAGAAGTCCTAGCCTCAGCAATCAGACAACTAAAAGAAAGAAAAGGTATCCAAATTCGCAAAAAGAAGTCAAACTCTCACTCTTCACAGAAGACATGATACTCTATGTGGAAAACCCAAAAGACTCCACCCCAAAATTGCTAGAACTCATACAGGAATTTAGGAAAGTGGCAGGATGTAAAATCAATGCACAGAAGTCAGTTGCACTTCTATACATTAACAATGAGACAGAAGACAGACAGATTAAGGAGTTGATCCAACTTAGAATTGCACCCAAAACCATAAGATACCTAGGAATAAACCTAACCAAAGAGGCAAAGGATCTGCACTCTGAAAACTATGGAACACTCACGAAAGAAACTGAGGGAGACACAAAGAAATGGAAAAAGGTTCCATGCTCATGGATTGGAAGAACAAATTATTGTTAAAATGTCTGCTACCGGGGCACCTGGGTGGCTCAGTGAGTTAAAGCCTCTACCTTAGGCTCAGGTCATGATCCCAGGGTCCTGGGATCGAGCCCCGCATCAGGCTCTCTGCTCAGCAGGGAGCCTGCTCCCCCCACCCCGCCTGCCTCTCTGCCTACTTGTGATCTCTGTCTGTCAAATAAATAAATAAATAATCTTTAATAATAAAATGCCTGCTACCTAGAGCAATCTACACATTCAACGCAATCCCTATCCAAATACCATCAACATTCTTCACAGAGCTGGAACAAATAATCCTAAAATTTGTATGGAACCAGAAAAGACCCTGGAGAGCCAAAGAATGTTGAAAAAGAAAACCAAAGCTGGGAGCATCACAATTCTGGGCTTCAGGCCCTATTACAAAGCTGTGATCATCAAGACAGTATGGTACTGGCACAAAAACAGGCACACAGATCAATGGAACAGAATAGAGAATCAAGAAATGGACCCTCAATTCTATGGTCAACTAATCTTCGACAAAGCAGGAAAGAATGTCCAGTGGAAAAAAGACAGTCTCTTCAACAAATAGTGTTGGGGAAATTGGACAGCCACATGCAGAAGAATGAAACTGGACCATTTCCTTATACCACACACACAAATAGACTCAAAATGAATGAAAGACCTCAATGTGAGACAAGAATCCATCAAAATCCTTGAGGACAACACAGGCACCAATGTCTTGCTAGACGTGTCTCCAAAGGCAAGGGAAACAAAAGCAAAAATGAGCTATTGGGACTTCATCAAATTGAAAAGCTTTTGCATAGCAAAGGAAACAGTGGACAAAACCAAAAGACAACTGACAGAATGGGAAAAGATATTTGAAAATGTTTTATTAGCTAAAGGGCTAGTATCCAAAATCTTTAAAGAACTTATCAGACTCAACACCCAAAGAACAAATTATCCCAAGAAATGGGCAGAAGACATGAACAGACATTTCTCCATAGAAGACATACAAATGGCAAAAGACACATGAAAAAATGCTCAATATCACTTGGCATCAGCGAAATACAAATCAAAACTTCAATGAGATACCACCTCACACCAGTCAGAATGGCTAAAATTAGCATGTCAGGAATTGACAGATGTTGGAGAGGATGTGGAAAAAGGGGAACCCTCCTACACTGTTGGTGGGAATGCAAGCTGGTGCAGCCAGTCTGGAAAACAGTATGAAAGTTCCTCAAAAAGTTGAAAATAGAGCTACCCTACGACCCAGTGATTGCACTAATGGAATTTATCTCAAAGATACAGATGTAGTGATCTGAAGGGGCATGTGCACCCCAATGTTTACAACAGTAATGTCCACCATAGCCCAATTATGGAAAGAGCCCAGGTGTCCATCGACAGATGAATGGATAAAGAAGACGTGGTAAACACACACACACACACACACACACTGGAATATTATGCAGCTGTAAAAATGAAAATTTGCCATTTGCAACAATGTGGATGGAACTAGATGGTATCATGCTAAGCAAGATAAGTTGACCAGAGAAAGACAACTACCATACGATCTCACTCATATGTTGAATTTAGGAAACAAAACAGAGGATCATAGGGAAAGAGAGGAAAAATGAAACAAGATGAAACCAGAGAGGGAGACAAACCATAAGAGACGTTTAGTCATAGGGAACAAACTGAGGGTTGCTGGAGGGGAAGGAGGTGGAGGGTTGGGGTAACTGAATGATGGACATTAAGGAAGGCACATGACATAGTGAGCACTGAGTGTTATATAAGGCTAATGAATCACTGACCTGTACCTCTGAAACCAGTAATACATCATATGTAATTATTTGAATTAAAATTTTAAAAATGTTAGGGAAGGAAGGAAGGAAGGGAGAAAGGGTGAGTGATAGATAAAAAGGCAGACTGAAAGATTTAGGTATAAATCTAACCAAACCGTGTATAGAATCCATAGGATGAAAACTATAAAATGCTGATAAAAAATTTAAGAAGACCTCATAAATGAGTGATATACTCATGTTGGGAAGACTCAACATGGGATATAAATCTCCCCCAGAGTGATCTATAGAATTAACATCATTCCAAAAATCCCAGGACATTTTCATAGATATCGATAAAATGATTCCAAAATTTATATGAAAGGGTAATGGACCCAGGACAGCTCAAGTAACTTTTTATAAAGAAGAATAAAGGTGGAGGAATCAGACTACTCAGACTACCCAATTTCTATGCTTTCCCTAAAGCAACAAGAGTCAAGACAGTGTGGTGTTGGTGGGGACAAGACACACAGGTGAATGATCAGAGTAGAGACCACTAATAGACCCAAGTACATATGGTCAATTGATCTTCTTTTTTTTTTTTTTAAAGATTTCTTTATTTATTTATTTGACAGACGGAGATCACAGGTAAGCAGAGAAGCAGGCAGAGAGAGAGGAGGAAGCAGGCTCCCCTCTGAGCAGAGAGCCTGATGCGGGGCTCGATTTCAGGATCCTGGGATCATGACCTGAGCTGAAGGCAGAGGCTTAACCTACTGAGTGACCCAGGCGCCCCGGTCAATTGATCTTTGGCAAGTTGAAAAATCAATTCAGTGGGGAAAGGACAGTCTTTTTGACAAATGGTAATGGAATGATTATTCATCCAAATGCAAAACATTGAACTGTGACATACACCTTATGTCTTACAGCTAACTCAAAATGGATCACATGTAAATAAGCATAAAAGTATAAAATGTTGGGGCGTCTGGGTGGCTCAGTGGGTTAAAGCTTCTGCCTTTGGCTCAGGTCATGGTCCTGGGGTCCTGGGGTCGAGCCCCGCATCGGGCTCTCCGCTCAGCGGGGAGCCTGCCTCCCCCCACCCGCCTGCCTGCCTCTCTGCCTACTTGTGATCTCTGTCTTTCAAATAAATAAATAAAATCATTAAAAAACGTATAAAATGTTTGCAAGAAAACAGAAAAAAATCCTCAATTAGAAAGTGGGCAAAAGACACACTGTAGAAGATATAATGGCCAACAAGCCACCGAGATGCTCAACATCAGTGGCCACCAGGGAAAGGCAAACTCAAACCACAGTGAGAGCCTCCTGCATGCCTGTAATGGGGCTACACTCGGGGGGGACACTGGCAGTGGAGCAGCTGGGACTCTCACACCTTGTGGTCAGAAATGCAGATGAGGGCAGCTTACCAGGTGAAGTGTACGCTCAGCAGATGACCCAGCAATTCTACTTTCAGAGAACAAAGTCTTATGATCCCCCTGCAAACCTGTGTGGGAATGTTCACAGCTGCTCTGTTCACAGTGAATACTGCAAGCACAGAAGGTCTGCGTGCGCAGGGGAACTGGTAACTGTGGCTTACCCAGAGCATAGAGAAGGGGGGTACGGACCTAGGCAGTGCTGTGGGGCTCAGGGTATGTCTGACCACGCTCTCGAGAAGGCATGCGTGGTGCTGAAGGTCAGCGGTGCCTGGGGCCATTGGTGGGGCAGGTGCTCAGCAACAAAGGATTGGCACTAAGAAGGAGTCTTTTCTGCTGATGAGTGGTTCTGTGTCCTCACTGTAGTGGTTGCACGAATTCATGTGTAAGAACTCCAAAACCAAAAGGTTAATTTAAAATTTTTAATTTTAGGGGCACCTGGGTGGCTCAGTGGGTTAAACCTCCGCCTTCAGCTCAGGTCATGGTCTCAGGGTCTTGGGATTGAGCCCTGCATTGGGCTCTCTGCTCCACGGGGAGCCTGCTTCTCCTTTTCCCTCTGCCTGCCTCTCTGCCTACTTGTGATCTCTCTTTCTTTGTCAAATAAATAAATAAAATCTTAAAAATAAAATAAAATTTTTAATTAAAAAAAATAAAATAAATAATTAACACATATTCCTGATTAAAATATTAAGTAAGTTGTCATGGAAGGCAATTTCTCCACTTAGTAGAAGGTGTTTATCAAACCCCCACAACCATCATGCTTACAAGCAGACATTAAGAATATCCCCATCAGGGGGGCGCCTGGGTGGCTCCATCGTTAAGTGTCTGCCTTCGGCTCAGGTCCTGATCCCAGGGTCCTGGGATCCAAAAGGAAGCCTGCTTCTCCCTCTCCCACTCCCCCTGTTTGTATTCCCCCTCTTGCTGTGTTTCTGTCAAATAAATAAGTGAAATCTTAAAAAAAAAGAAAAGAATATCCCTGTCAGGGCGCCTGGGTGGCACAATTGGGGAAGCGTCCAACTCTTGGTTTCAGCTCAAGTCATAGTCTCCGGGTCCTCAGATGGAGCCTGACGTTGGGATCCACGCTCAGTGGGAATCTGCTGGAGTGTCTCTCTCCCTCTGCCCACCCCCCCCAACTCAAGCGCATGCTCTCTCTCCAAAATAAATAAATAAACCCATTAAAGTCTCAGACTTTTTTATTTTTTTTTCTTCAAGATTTTATTTATTTGACAGAGATCACAAGTAGGCAGAGAGGCAGGCTGGAGGGGAAGGGGAGCAGGCTCCCTGCTGAGCAGAGAGCCCCATGTGAGGCTCAATCCCAGAACCCTGGGATTATGACCTAAGCTGAAGGCAGAGGTTTTAACCCACTGAGCCACCCAGGTGCCCCAAGTCTCAGACTTTTTAAGAAAAAAAGATTTTATTAATTTACTTGAGAGACAGCGAGAGTGAGAGAGCACGAGGGGAGGAGCAGAGGTAGAGGGAGAAGCAGACCCTGTGCTGAGCAGGGAGTCTGATGCTGGGCTCGATACCATGACCCCGAGATCACGACCTGATCTGAAACTAAGAGTTGGGTGCTTCACTGACTGAGCCTCCCAGGCGCCCCTTGACTAAAAATGTTCTTAGGGTCCCAGGATTGAGTCCTACATCAGGACTCAGTGGGGAGTCTGCTTCTCCCTCTGCCCTTCTCCCTGCTCGTGCTCTCTTTCAGATGAATAAAATCTTTTTTTTTAAAGATTAAAATCTTTTTTTAAAATGTTCTTAAAGCAGACAGTTTGTTTTCATAGTACCCCAATACACTTAAAAAAACCAGTAGGAATAAATGTAACACATTGTTAATTTTTCATACCAAAATAAATCCAGCTTAATAAAAATGAAGCTGACAAGGGTCCTACTGCAGAGTCCTCACGTGGTTGAGACAGCCCTGTCCCTCTCCTCAGGACCTGGGAAAGTATCTCACTGCCATGTAAATAAGAGAAGGTACAAAATGTAACCAGCGGTCTTTTTCTTTTAAGTAGGCTCCAGGCCTAACTTGGGGCTTGAACTTACGACCCTAAGGCTGAGAGTTGCAGGTTCTACCTGCTGAGCCAGCCAGGTGCCCTCCACTGTTGGTCTTTGATGGAGGGAGTAAACTGTATGCCCTACAGGAGACTTACTGGGTCAGCACAGGTGTATTTCCGTGTAACTGGGAGGTGGACATATAATTTCATTGTTCCAGGCAAAGGTGCATTACAATGCAGCGGGCACAGTGAGGCAGCCCCCGCCCCACACCCCACGGTCTGGCCATAGCCGCCCCTTAGGGGGGGTCTTGTTGACCCCACTGGGGGTTTTATCCTTAAGAACCAAAAATCTAAGGGAGACATTCAAGCTGTGCCATGTGCTCCTGTTACATTTTAGGGCTGCACAATCACATTCGTAATAGTTCTTCCAGTTAAAACGGGACTCACATTTTCACGCACATGCATTCACACCGAAGGAGCGAAACCACCAGTAAGACCTCAGGTGAGAGGAGCAGACAGGCACACACAGTCCCTCGAGGCCTACAGAGAGGGCTCCCTGGTCTCAGGAGCCAGGAGGATTGCAGAGCCCTGGGTCCCACCAACCTCACCTGGTGCCAGTGGAGACTCGGACCAGCAAGGGAGGCCTAACCCTGAAGATGCCCCCTCCCCTCCTGCTGCTCCCGGCCGGCCACCACCTCCAGGATCCGGGTGAACATCTGGTAACCTGACATTCTAGACCACTTACTGAAAGAAAGCAAGTAGAACAGGCAAAATGTTTCTTTTTTCCTCCCTCCCTTCCTTCTTTTTTTTAAGATTTTACTTATCTGAGAGACAGAGATAGCAAGAGAGAGCATGAGCAGGGAGAGGGAGAAGCAGGCTCCCTGTTGAGCAGGAAGCCTGATGTGGGGCTCGATCCCAGGACCCCAGGATCATGACCGGAGTTGAAGGCAGATGCTTCACCAACAGAGCCCCCCAGGTGGGCTGGCAAAGTCCGTTTCTTTCTTTCTTTTTTTTTTTTTTCTTTCACAGATTTTTTTTTTTTTAAGATTTATTTATTTATTTATTTATTTGTCAGAGAGAGTGAGCACAGGCAGACAGAGTGGCAGGCAGAGAGAGAGGAGGAAGAGGGCTTCCTGCCGAGCAAGGAGCCCGATGCCGGACTCGATCCCAGGACTCTGGGATCATGACCTGAGCCGAAGGCAGCCCCTTAACCAACTGAGCCACCCAGGCGTCCCGTGGCAAAGTCCGTTTTTTTTTTTTTTAAGATTTTATTTATCCATTTGATAGAGATCATAAGTAGTCATAGAGGCAGGCAGAGAGAGAGGAGGAAGCAGGCTCCCCGCCGAGCAGAGAGCCTGATGTGGGGCTCGATCCCAGGACCCTGAGACCATGACCTGAGCCGAAGGCAGAGGCTTAACCCACTGAGCCACCCAGGCGCCCTGCAAAGTCCTTTTTTTTTTTTTTTT
>ML099200.1:11532-25181 GCA_003697995.1 Taxidea taxus jeffersonii
GGCTCCCTGCCGAGCAAGGAGCCCGATGTGGGACTCGATCCCAGGACACTGGGATCATGACCTGAGCCGAAGGCAGCCGCTTAACCGAGCCACCCAGGCGTCCCTGTTGTGTGGTTTTCTTATGTGCTTTGGTTTGTGTGAGATATATGAAGCCAAGATGACATGTGCAGTGCAATGTCATTGAGTCTGGGACCCTACACCTGCTTTAACCTTGCTTTACAACTGAACAAAGCTGACCTTCTGGGAAAACACAACCCGTGTGTGCTCTTAGTGCACTCACGACAACACACAGAGATCCCTGTACATGTGTATCTTTGCCGCTTCTGCTCCTCTGGGAACTCCGACTGACACCCTAACAAGGAAGTAAAATACTGTCAGCCCACAGGGACTAGCAGGTTCTTTTTTTAACAGTATTTTCATTGGCACATGGCGCTCTCCACCAAAGTGAGTTCTCACTCCAAGCAGACAGATGAGCGCAGACGGTACACACATTCCCGCCAAACCTGTGGTACCGAACCCCAGGCCAGCTCCACTGGAGTTGTGCAGCTACAGGGGCCGTGTGAAGCAGGATAAGGGAGTTAATCTGTGCAGGATCAGGACAGTGTGAAGCAGAGAACGGTGGGAGGGGTGTGCCTTCCAGGCACTGTACCAATGCCTGTGGTGTTTTCATCACACTGCAGTAGCCAACAGATCATCCACCGTATGCTCTTACAAATATTTGACATTATCTACGAAAAAGCCCCACAAAAACCCCAAAAAACCAAAAGCCAAGTATTTTAGATTATAAATTTCCAGCCTGAAAGAATTTTAGGTAAGTTTTTCTTTTGCTTTTATTACAAGCATATAATATTAATTGGCAAAACACTGAGTACAAGCTTCACTATCATAAAATCAAAACATTTAAGCAATATTCCAAAAAAGATTTTAGACAAAAACTAGCCACCAATAGTACAAAAATTACACACCAACACAAAGCATAAAAAAATGTAAACTTTCAAATTAAACAGTCAAAAATATGTATCTGCATTGTCATCTCAGTAAACCGCAATACGTGTGACGATCAGGCTAACGGTGGCTCACACCCCTGGACCCTACATCATTTGAGAAAAATGGTTTCCTTAGACCCAATTAAATTGTTGGAATAGACATTTACACTAATGCTACACACATTTTAGTGGACACTCAAACGTCAGTCCATCCTTCAGATGCGCTCATGGATGTGGTGACCCACATGGGATGCAGGTGGAGGGTGGGGGGTGGGTTGCGCAGGCAGAGCCTCCTCGTGGGCTGGTGGCTGGCCGCGCCACCTGGGTCCCTGCCCGGCAGGGACAGAACCTTTGCAAAATTATGGTTAGTATGAATAATGGTTTCCTAATCTACTTATCCCAACTTCCGTAGTTTGTTGAAATACCAAGGCAGAGAAACCCACTGGCTTATCACGCAAAGGTCACACGTGATGTGCTGGAGTGTAAATGATTTCCTGAGGAAACAGAGAAACTGGATATTTTCTGATTTGGCTACCTGCGCTGTTTACTTTCAACGTCTCGAGAACGTATCTAATATTCACGTATAAAATAGAAATCAGCTGGCTCGTTCCTAGAACGATCGATCCAATGACACATTTTAAATTGCTCTAAAATGCCCGCCTGTGGGCTTTGAAGGAAAAATGAAACGAATTTCTGAAGACTTCACCACAAGGAGGCATCAGAGGCCGCACGACCCAGAGGGCTCCGGCCTCAGGGGGAGTAGCACCGTCCCACGTGTAGTCGATATGCGGTGGCAAATCCAGGGCTGTGAGCATGCAGGGTCTGAAGACAGGGGACCTGGAGCGGCCACACAGCGCTCGGCGGCTGCCTGCCTGGTCACGCGCCCTCAGATGTTGTGGACAGGTGTTCTCGCACGGGGCACACACACAAACCATCCCTAAACAGCGCTCTTGGAACAACAGTGAGAAGGAAAAACCAAATAGCTGAATGCACATATTTTGAAATTCCACCGACATTCCCTTTCGATTTAGCAGAAGAGATGCGACATTACAATTTAAACAGATATCTAATAAATGCATCTGGGAACCTATCGCACAAAAGCATGAACGATGCTCTTCATCTATATGAAACAAAAACATACAAATTAAAAGCTACTCAAAGTAAAAAGAAGAAGCTTGCAAAACATGTCACAATTTCATTTTATATGCCTGTAAATAAAGCTGGACCACGGAAACCAAACAATTGGATGGGAAAATATGATAGAAGGCTTAAAATAGAATAAATAATTTTATAAAGTTTTCTTTTTTTAACCCCCCAAATCTTAAATTCAATATTATATATTCTATCTGAATTTTCTATCTTCATGAGAACTGCACATAGTGAGCCCGCGTGCTGGGTAGCGGGTCCCACTGCCGGTGACGGTGACGCAGGAAGGCGACTGAACAGCACATGTGTTATTACCAGCGTCAACAGTCGTGAAGACCACTTCACAGGAACTCCGTCTGTTACAAAAGAAACTGATCCTGGCCTGCATGCTGGAAAAAAACGAAACTCAGCCTTTCGAGGTGAAATGAAAGCGTGCCAGTGGGGAGGGGACCACAGAAGTCGCCCCGGGACACAGGCTCTGGTCTCCCGTCTGCTGAGGGCTGCGGGTCCCCGGGGCCATCCTGCAGTGAAGACAGTCTGCATGAGGAATCTTAGAAAAATAGTAGGTCTGCAGCTGAGGTTTTGTCAAGGAAACACGATTACAAAAGGGGGTCACGGGTGGGTCAGCAGCCAGCTGGCGGAGTGAGCCCTGGCCCTGACCACCTCCACCTGTGTATCGAAATACGTCCACTTAGCACCATAGCAAATTCAAGTGATTCCAAAGATAGCTACAAAGTCACAAATATCTATTAGGAGATTCTGACAGCGACACTCAGTCTGATCTGAACTGTGAGTTGATTTTGTTTGAATTTGGATGCTTACACTGTGGGACCCTCCCCTCCACCGCTGCCCAGGAAAACAGCCGAGTTCCAATGCCAGAGGCCAGACCGCACCGTGGTTAGTGTGGCTTCAGCAACAATGTGTATGTTGAGGTAGACAGGTCATATGCACTCATACACACCTACTCAGTGACCCTCATGGAGTGACCCGCAGATGTGATTCGGACAGACAGCAAGCTAGTGAACTGAACATGGCAAACAGCACCGGGGGGTGAAGGGGCTTCGGGGAGGGGTGACTGGTGACCAAATCCTAACAGGACCTGCTTCAAGGCTTCTAAAAGGCCTTACGTTAGAATCACTTGGATTAAATTAATCTGAATGGTTTTCCTGTCACCAAGATTAGGTCTCATGTATATAACAGAAGAGGAAACAGAAAAAACCCAACCATAACATTCAAAGCAAATGTGAGAAGAAATTCCAGACAGGACGGTGACACACTCCATGAACAAAGGAGGTGGGTGGCTGCGGCTGCCTGAGGACGACGGGGAGGAACCCAGAGCTCACAGACAAATGGACAGTGCGGGCAGACGGAGAGGACAAGGATGGCCACAGAACCCCAGAACACTTTCACGACCCCGGAAAACAGCTGCTTTCCCCTCCTGCCTTTCCATGTTCCCAGTTACTATTTTAAAGGGACAAATACTTATGTGCCGTCAGAGTTTACTCACTAATCCCACAAAAATGTTAACACTTGGGAGGAGAAAGGGGTAGACAAAGTGTGTGCTGCCTGCAACTGGCATTTCAGGTCACCAAGGAACTGAAAGAGCAGCCGGTAGGCTCCTCTGAAGCTCGCTGGAGGGAACCCCCCCTAACACCCCCGTCCACGGGGTAGTGTGGGGTGGACACAGCGGGAACCTCAGTCTGCACGCCCGGGGTGCCAGCGCTCCTCCGACCGACGGCACCTTCTTAGGGAGACCCCCCACAATGCCACCACCTCTCTCCTCAGCACGATGAACCCAGGAAAGAATTAAGTGGGGAACTTAAGTCCCTGAAGGGTCAGAGCCCTATTGAACACCAGTCCTGCCTGAGAACGAGAAGGGCTCTGCAAACCAGCATTAAGCTGGCCAAGCCACCTCTGGTCTACCCTGTGGGGAGCGCCCGTGTCTGGGGATCAGCAGGTAAAGCCCCCCTCACCTCGGGGCCTCGGAGCCCAGAGCCCCAGGCCAGGCAGGGGAGCTATGGGCTTGTCACGGTTCCTAACGTGGATGATGAAATATCGAGGCAACTCATAGAATTAATGGGATGGTTTTAAATTAACCCTTTATATACCTTCTGAGTCTTCAGGAAGCTAAAGGCAACATAAATATTGTCATTCACCATGGAGAGATTTTTCAATAACCTAGGAAGGGTTCAGTAAATGTACAAGGATTTTTGAGGCTTAGCATGAACCCTAATTCATAAACGCAATGGAAATGACCGGATTTCCAAGGCCCGGGAAGCAAGCACAGGTCTCGTGGCCACCATGTTTACCATCTGGTCTGTGAGAGGCGCCCCGTCGGCCGCTGAGACTGTGAAGTGTTTCGTTGTCTTGTAACCGTGGTGCTGGTAGTGTCTTGCTGAGTGTGAATTCTCTCATACAAAAGTTATAAATACTCTCTATTCAGAAGTCTGGTCCCCACGACACCCGCAGGTGGCACGGAGGGCAGCGGAGCCGGCCCAGGGCCAGGCTCAGAGCAGGTCCATCTTGGGTCTGTAGTGGAGCAGGAGAGGCGCCTTCTGTAAGACAAAGTCAGAGTGTCGCAGCCACCAGCCACGCGGACGCCCCCCCTTCCTGGGACCCAGGCGACCTGGGACCCGTGCACACCTGCTGCCCCACCTGGTCCTGCCAGCTGTCACCCCCACTCCAGGCTGCCCCTCAAGTCGCGGTCCTGCCATCTGCTTCCTGCATTGGTGAGGGCCCCCTGCACCCTCTGAATGCAGCAGCTCACCACGGCGGGGGGGGTGTGTGTCAGGGGATGGTGCTTGCCCAAGGACCCTGTGCGGCTGCAGCACGGATGGCGGCACAATGACTGTCTTTCACAATGCCGTGACAGTTACTTCTAAGCTCTTAGTTGAAAAATATGCACAGAAAAGTAGTTGCCATTTGCAGCCAACTCTGACAACTAAACAACCCAACCTTTCCAAAGTCTCACCTTGAATCTCCACCTTGTGACAACCACAAATTTGAGTGTGTGGTCCTTGCCCAGGATTTCCTCGTTGCATAAAATGTCCAGCTGGTGGGAGAAGAAGGCTTCAGTCAGGATGCCAAGGGCACGGCGCTCAGCACATCTGCCCCCTGGGCCACGCTGGCTATGCCAGTCGGGCCACACGATGTCAGTCGCCTGTGGAGGGGCGTGTCCTGTCTCCAGGTGGCACAGGTGGGGACTGCTCGGAAGGCCACACCCCAACCCACCTGAGGGCCAGGAGCGTCCACACTTACCATGGCCACTCCCAGGCCCTCGGCTGTGGTTACCACACTGCGTCTGTCTCCCCACCTCGATCCACTCTTGGCCAAGTTTGTCCCTCTTATCTCAGTGGAAAAAGGAAATGGGCTCTTCAGGTGGTCTTTTTCTTTCTTTCTTTTTTTAAGATTTTATTTATTTATTTGAGAGAGGCATGCGGGCAGTGGGGAGGCCCAGAGGGAGAGAGAGATGGAGAGAGAGAGAGAAAGAGAGAGAAAAGCAGACTCCCCACTGAGTAGAAAGCCTGATGTGGGATTCAATCCCAGGACCCTAGGATCATGACCTGAGTTGAAGGCAGATGCTTAATGACTGAGCCATCCAGGCGCCCCTTTTCTTTCTTTTTAAAAAAGACTATTTTTAGAGCAGTTTGAGGGTGAGAGCACCGAGGGGGGCAGAGAGAGATGTCTCATGCACTCCACGTCTGCACCAGAGTGGGACATCCCTTATGGTGGACCAGCCTCCACGGACATGACACCATCACCCAGAGTCCACAGATGACATCGGGGTCCGCCCCGGGGGGGCACGTTCTATGGGTCTGGAGGGCGTCAGGACAGGCGCCCACCACCGCAGGATCACCCAGAGTTGCTTCCCGGCCCCCACATGCCCTGTGCTCCCTCTGTCCGTCCCCCTCCTCCCAGTCCCCGACAATTGCAGGTCTTGTCACTGCCCCCGTGGTTCTGCCTTTCCCAGGATGTCCCACAGCTGGAATCCTGCTGCATCTTTCCTTAGTGACATGCATTTAAGGCTCCTCCGTGTCTTTTCATGGCTCGGGCGCTTGTTTCTCGTGAGCATGAGTCATAGGTTGCATGGAGCACAGCTAATTCTCCCACTCACACATGGAAGGACGTCTTGGTGGTTCTCAGGTTTTGGCGATTGTGAATAAAGCTGCTGTAAACAATGGCGTGCAGGTTTTTGTGTGGACGTAAGGTTTCAGTTAATTCGGGGGACCCCACGGAGCAGGACTGCTGGGCCGCATGGTGAGAGTGTATTTAGTTTTGTAAGTAATGGCTCAATTGTCTCCACCAGCCGTGGACAGGAGTCCCTGTTGCTCCACACCCTTGCCAGCATGTGGTGGTCAGAGTTCTGGATTTTGGCCGTTCTGACAGGTGTGGAGTGGTGTCTCATTGTTTGAATTTGTTTCCCTGATGACAAATGATGCTGACTCAGATGGTCTTTTAAACTGCTCCCTCAGGGCAAGGGGAAGAAGGCTCTTGCATTTGCAGGAGGGCTGGGCTGGGGGGAACACTTGGGGAGGCCGGGGCTGTCTCTGAACCCCACCTCCCCCAGGCAGGCCCCTCTCCGACGCTGACCCTCTGGATGACCTCATCATGACCCTGGGCTCCAAATGGCTCCACATGCCAAGGACCCCAACCTTAACCAGGGGCCCTGACACTCACCTCTTAGTTCACCTTCCACTGTGCGGGGGCAGTGGCCATAGCAGCCTGTCCCAAGAGGCCATCCACCTAGGAGGACAGCCCGACCTTGCTCCCCACTTGCAGCCCCACCGGAGAGACCAGCAAATCATTTCAGCTATCTCAGTATCAGTCTCCGTGGCTGCCCCGAAACCCCACCACTGGGGGGTTGAAAACGACAGACTGAACCTCTCAGAGTCCCGCCTGAAGCCAGTAGGCCACATCCCTCCAACTCTGCTCCGTCTGCACAGCTTTGTGCTAGCTCTGGGCCTCAGACCACCTTCTGCCTCTCTTGGGTGTATCAAGAGTTCATTCCTTTTTTTTTTCAAATGTGATAAAATACACATAAAATTTACCATTTTATCATTCACAATGTTGCAAAGAGCCCCACCCTCTACCTCCAGAACTTTCTCCCCTTCCCAAACTGCCTCCAAGAAACACTAGCTCCCCATCTCTCCCTGTCCCCCAGCCCGACATCCACCATCCGCACTCTGTCTCTATGATCTGACTCCTCTGGGGACTCACAGAAGTGGGGTCACACAGTGTCGCCCCTTTGTGGCTGCTCATGTCACTAAGCACAGTGTCTTTGGGGTCCATCCCGGTGGGGGCAGGTGTCAGAGTGTCCTTCCTGTTTAAGGCTGGAGAATGCTCCATTGTGTGGATTGTGTGTCCATTTTGTTTATCTGTCCATCCATCCATCCTTCTATCTCTCCATCAGCCTATCCTATCCTCTTATCCATCCATCGTCTGTCCCTTTATCCATCCTTCCATCTGTCTGCCCATCATCCATCCATCCATCCTTCTATCCATCTACACATCTGTCCATCCATCCTTCCATCTGTCAATCACCTATCCATCCATCTGACCGTCTGTCCATCCACCCGTCCGCGGACACTAGGGTGCCTCCCTGTCTCAGCTGTGGTGCATAACGATGCCATGATCATGGTGGTGCCAGCACCTCACTGAGACCCCCATTTCCATTCTCTGGGGAACACACCAAGATGTGGAATTGCTGGATGATATAGTGATTGTACGTTTAATTTTTTGAGGACCATCCACACTGTTTTCCACAGTGGCTGCACCATTTTACACTCCATCACCTCCCCCCTGCCTCGAATGGTACACAGGGTCCCGTTTCCCCATATCCTTGCCATCTTTTACTTTCTTGTTATTCACTCATTTTTTTTACAATAGCCATCCTAATAGGTATGAGGTGGTTCTCACTGTAATTTTGATTTGCATTTTCCCTAACAGTGACACTGAGCACCCTTTCATGGCTATTGGCTGTTTGTGTCTTCTTTGGAGAAATGTCTAAGCCCTTTGCCCATTTTTAAATCAGGTTGTATGATTTCTTTTATACTATGTTTTAGGAGTTCTCTATATATTCAGGATAGTAATCCATAATCAGATGTATGGCTTGCAAATAATTTCTCACATTCTGTATAAAATTTTTTCATTTTCAGAAAGTCCAATTTGTCAATTTTTAAAATTTTGTGACTGTGTCTTTACTGCCCCATCTAAGAAATCATTGCCAAATCCACTGTCATGAAGCTTTTGTCTTATGTATTCTTCTAAGAGCTTTACTGTTTTAGGTCTGATATTTAGATCCTTGATCTACTTTAAGTTAGCTCTTGCATATGGTGTGAGGTAGACATCCAACACCATTCTTTTGCATGGTGATGTTTTTCTAGCATCATTTGTTGAAAAGACTATCCTTTCCCCACTAAGTGGTCTTGGTACCTTTGTTGAACATCACTTGACCACATACATGAGGGTTCATTTCTGGACTCTATTCAATTCCATTGATGTAGAAGTTTGTCTTTATGCCAGTATCACACTTTTTTACTAATGTAGCTTTATAGTAAAAGTTTTGAAATTAGGAAGCATGGGTCCTCCAGTTATGTTCTTTTTCAAGATTGTTTTGGGTACTCAGGATCCACTGAGATTTCATAAAATTTAGGATGGGTTTTTAAGTTTTTGCAAAAACATCACTGGGATTTTGATAGGGATCACTGTAACTATAGACTGTTTATGTAGCATTAACATTTTAACAACATTGAGTCTTCCAATCCATCCACTTGGGATATGCTTCCATTTACTTATGCCTTCTTTAACTATTTGCAGCAATTTTTGTAGTTTTTATTGTACAAGTCTTTCACTTCCTTGGTTAATTCCTAAGTATTTTATTCTTTTTGATGCAATTGTAAATTAAATTTTCTTTTATAACTTCCTTTTCAGATTATTCATTGCTAATGTACAGAAATCCAGCTGATTTTTGTATTGATTTTGTGTCTTGCTACCTTGCTGCATTAATTTATTAGTTCTAACGTGTGTGTGTATGTGATATTTGGGATTTTCTACATGTAAGATCATATCATCTGCAGACAGAAATAATTTTTAATTCTTCCTTTTCAATTTGGATGTGTTTTATATATTCTTCTTTCCTAACTGCTCTGGCTAGAACATTCAGTCCCATGTTGGATAGAAGTGGTGAAAGCAGCATCTCTACCTTATTCCTGATCTTAAAGGAAATACTGTAAGTCTTTCACCAGTGAGTCTGATGCTTGTAGTGGGTTTTCATATATGGCTTTTATTTCCATGTGTCTTCCATTCCTGGATGTTTTTTTTTTAATTACGAAAGGGTATTGAATTTTGTCCAATGCTTTGCAGACCTACATCAGTTGAGATGATCATGTAGTTTCCCTCTCCATTCTGTTGCTGGGACATATTACCTTGATCAGTTTTTGTATGTTGAACCACAGTTCCATTTCAGAAATACCCACTTGGTCATGGTATATAGTCCTTGTAACATGCTACTGAATTCTGTTTGCTAGTACTTCATGGAGGATTTTTGCATCTGTGTTCATCATGGATGTTGGTCTATAGTTTTCTTTTCCTACAGTGTCTCTGTCCGACTCTGATATCAGGGTAAGGCTGGCCCCATAGAATGAGCTGGGAAGTTTCTGTCCCCTTCAGTTTTTGGGAAAAATTGGGGAAGGACTGGTGTTAATTCTTCTTTAAGGGGTAGAAGCCATCTATGAAGCCGTCCAGTCCTGGGCTTTGCTCTCTTGGGGATTTCTGATTACTGGCTCAGTCTCCTTACCAGTCGTAGGTCTGTTCAGACTTTCTGCATCTCTGTGATGCAGTCTTGGTAGGTTTTGTGTTTCCAGGAATTTGCCCACTTATCTAAGTTATCCTATTTGCTGGTGTACAATGGTTCACAGCGTTCTCTGACAATCCCTTTTATTTCTGTAGAATTGGTAATAATGCCTCTGCTTCCGTTTTAATTTTAGTAATTTGTCTTTATTCTTAATCAATTGGTCCAAACTTTGTCAAATTTTTTAAAATATGGTTTTTAAAGATTTTATTTATTTATTTGAGAGAGAGAGAGAACACAGAGGGGTGGGGGAAAGGGACAAGCAGACTCTGTGCTAAGCACAGAGCCTAATCCGGGGTTTAGTTCCACGACCCGGAGATCATACTCCAAGCTGAAATCAAGAGTCGGAGGCTTAACAAACTGAGCCACCCAGGTGCCCTGTAAATTTTATTGACCTTTTCAAAGAACTGACGAATTTCTCTATTGTTTTTCTGTTTTCTATTCCATTTACCTCTGCTTTAATCTTTAGTATTTCTTTCTTTCTGCTAGATTTGGGTTTAGTTCTTTGTTCTTTTTCTAGTTTTTCAAGTTGTAAATTTAGGTTGTTGATGAGATCTTTTTTGTTTTAATGTAAGTATTGATAGCATCAATTTCCCTCTGCTGCTCCCCCTGCTTGTGTTCTCTCTTTCTCTCAAATAAATACATAAAATCTCTTTTAAAAAGCGTGCTGTTTAATTTCCACAGTTTTGTGAACTTTCCAGTTTTCCTTCTGTTACTGATTTCTAACTTAATGCTTGCTGTGATCAGAGAAGACAGTTTTTAAGATATCTACCGTTTAAAATTGACTAAGGCAATTTGTGTCTGTTCTCCTCTTATAAGGACCTTTGTCACTGAATTTAGGGCCCAGCTGGATGATCTAGGATGATCTCTTCATCTCAAGATTCTTGATACACTGACAAAGACCATTTTTCTAATGAAGTCATGTTCACATGTGCTGGGGTTAGGAAATGGACACATCTTTTGGTGGGGGTCACTGTTTAACCAAGTATGGTCTGCCTTCTGGTTCCTCAAATCCACATCTGTCCCATATGCAAAATATATTCATCCCATCCCAACATCTTAGCATAAGTGCTGCTGCCTCGGGAAGGCTCCCCGAGAATCTGAGCCAATGTACTCACCCCAGTTGCCAGTCACCAACCCCTGTGCATACCAGAGGTGCGGACTTTCATTCAATTCCCATCATTTACCACAAAGTACCTGAAAGTATTTTACCTTATTGACCTGCCCACCCAGCCAATAACTCATTTGTGAAATTACAGAAAGGCATTTCTCTTCGAGAGCAAGGCCTTTCATACATCTCAGCCTCTCCCTGCCATCCCCGGTTGTCTCTTCTGTTAGGGGGCTCCCCATGCCCTCGTCTGGCCACATTGTGTACCATCATACCGAGATTCTTTTTCTGACTTAAAATCTCCAAACAAAGATGTAAAAACAAAAAACCCTGAAGACCTTTAGAAGTATCACTTCCACAAATGAGGAAAGATTTGCTACAGTTTCTTTTTGCGGTACAACTATTACCTCGTTGAAAGACGAAAGGTTAAGTTTTTTGGCGATGAACTTCTTCAAGTGCAGGACTGTTGCTTGGGCCGAGCAGCGGATCCACTTCCGTTTCAAGCCCCGCAGTTTGCTGCTGTTGCACTCCAGACAGATGCTCACCTGGGAGAGAAAGACAGGCTGGCAGGCCTCCTGGGGGGGTGGGGGGCGTGCTGTGCGGCTCTGAGGCTCTCGGAGAAGCTACTCATTCCAGTACATGTGGCAACTCTGGCTTTGTGAAAGCCAGTACCTGGCTCTTTGACCTCAACACTGTGGAAGAGGGCTTTACTTTAACTGTTATATACACATTATCTTAAAATCTCTGTTAACCTCTTTTGTGAAATATAATCTAACACTGTTAATTCTGTTTTATGAACATAGTACTTCAAAGTGAATCTGAGAATTATTTATTCATTGTACACACGGCGCTGGTCTCAGAGGGAAATGGACACAGACTACAGCCCCGTCCTGAGCTTCTCCCCGAGCCCCATCCCACGGGCTGTGCAGAGCGGTCTGCTGGCACGATGAGGAAGGACATGCGGCCAGCAGGGACAGGCACGCCTGGCTCTGCATGAATGTGAGCAGGAAAGCTTTGTAAGGAAGCAGTAGGATGCCTGGCCTTGACACAGGACGGCAAAGTCACTAGAGAAGAAAGGACTCTGGGCTCAGGAAAAAAAACATAAGCAAAGGCACAAAGTTTGAAAATTCACAGTTACCTCTTGGACAATCAACAGTTCAGTGGGGTCACAGTACAGGGCGTGTGACAAGGGACTGCAAATGTAACTAAGTAAAAGGGATTCTGGGACCAGTGGGTACCTGGCAGATGCAAAAGGAAGGACCCCCAGGCCACGCAGGACTGCTGAGAATGCCCGCTCAATACAGCACTCACGAACGAATCCTTTTCCAGTAGCAGCCACAAAAAATGGCACTGTCAGACCCCCCAAAATTCTGATAAAATAATTAACAAAGGAGGGGTGCCTGGGTGGCTTAGACGGCTGAGCAGCCAACTCCTGATTTCAGCTCAGATCATGATCTCAGTGTCATGACACTGAGCCCTGTGTCAGGCTCTGTACTGGCCGTGGAGCCTGCTTGAGATTCTCTCTCTCCCTCTGCTCCTCCCCTCTTGCCTGCACGATCTCTCTCAAAAGAAAAAAAAAGAATGGAGGAATTAACTGAAATACATACGTCTAAAATTACTAGAGATAAAAAGAAGGAATTAAAAACATAATACACTCTGAATTAAAAAACCAGGCAGTTATAAAAAAGATAACCAAATACAATCGGGAAAAACTCAGTGGGTGGCTGAACCACAGATGAGTCTCAGCAGAACAGACCAATTTCATGAAAGATCAACTTGAGGAGATTACCTAAAAGAAGTAGAGAGCAAGATATCCATTAACACAAAGAAAGGGTGAGGGGGTAAGAGACTGAGGGGGTCTAACACACACGTAACAGAAATTTTGAAGGAAGAAGGGAGACCAAGGGAAAGGCAAAATTTAAGTAACGACTAAGGATCAAAATGATGGAGCACAAAAACTCTCAAATTTAGGAAGCAAAGACGCCAAAACAAGAGACATGAAGGAAACCTACACCTGCACAGATGGATGTGGGGAAGGGGCCAGGAAGGCACAGTAGGTGGGCCTCCAGACGCAGCTGCTGTGACTGGAAAGCGCAGCAGGAAGCAGAGAAGTGACCACTCAAGAGCGAGGATGAAATGAAACAGACGAGGAGAGGGGACCCTGGTCTGGAAGGGAGATGGGAGCAGCCTTGGGCAGGTGAGCAGGCAGGCGGGCAGGCCCCCTGGTTCTATCTGGATTGTTCAGCGAGTGTGGCCGGCTGCTTTCTAGTTTTTATTTGGAAGAACGAAGGGGTGTGATTAGTCAAGGTAATTTTGAGAAAGAAAAATAAGGGGGTTTACGCCCCATCAGAAGCCATAGCTTCACAGGTAAAATAATTAAATAATTGCAACTTGGTAAATTCCTTGGGGTTTGGGCACAAGGGGAGACAGGAGCAGTGGCACAGAATAGAACTGACCCCAGCACGGACAGAAGGCTCTAATCAGGGCGCCTGGGTGGCTCAGTGGGTTAAGCCTCTGCCTTCGGCTCAGGTCATGATCTCAGGGTCCTGGGATCGAGTCC